>CAUYRH010142082.1:0-12122 GCA_963574655.1 Perodicticus potto | reverse complement strand
AACTTGCAAATATTTTCTCCCATTCTGAGGGCTGTCTGCTTGCTATACTGACTATGTTCTTAGATGTACAGAAGCTTTTTAGTTTGATCAGGTCCCAGTAGTTTATTTTTGATACTGCTTCAATTGCCTGGGGAGTCCTCCTCATTTCACCCAAGCCAATTCCTTCAAGAGTTTTCCCTGCACTTGTAATATTTTGATAGTTTCATGTCTTAAGTTTAAATCTTTAATCCAGTGAGAGTCTACCTTAGTTAAAGGTGAGAGATGTGGGTTTAGTTTTAGTCTTCTACAGGTTGCCAGCCAGTTCACCCAGCACCATTTGTTAAATATGGAATCTTTTCCCCACTGGATGTTTTTAATTGGCTTGTCAAAGATCAAGTAATGGTAGGTAGCTGGATTCATCTCTTGGTTCTCTATTCTGTTCCAGACATCTACCTCTCTGTTTCTGTGCCAATCGATCACTATCGATTTATAGTAGAGTCTCAGGTCTGGTAGCATGATTACTCCTGATTTGTTTTTATTTCTGAGTAATGTCTTGGCTATTCAAGGATTTTTCTGATTGCATATAAAATGATGTATTATTTTTTCAAGATCTTTAAAGTGTGACAGTGGTGCTTTAATAGGGGTTGCATTAAATTTGTACTTTGCTTTGGGTAGCATGGGCATTTTACCAATGTTGATTCTTCCCAACCATGAATGTAGTCATTTTTCCATTTGTTAACATCTTCAGCTATTTCTTTTCTCAGAGTTTCATAGTTCCTTTTATAAAGATCTTTCACATCCTTTGTTAGGTAAATTCCCAAATATTTCATCTTGTTTGGCACTACTGTAAAAGGACTAGAGTCCTTGACTGTTTTTTCAGCTTGACCATTGTTGGTATATATAAAAGCTACTGATTTGTGAGTATTGATTTTCTATCCTGAGATGCTACTGTATTCCTTGATCACTTCTAAGAGTTTTATGGTTGAATCCCTGGAGTTTTCCAGGTATAAAATTGTATCATCTGTGAAGAGTGAAAGTTTGATCTCCTCTGACCCTATTAGGAAACCCTTAATCACCTTCTCTTGCCTGATTGCAATAGCTAAGATTTCCATTACAATGTTACAAAGCAGTGGAGATAATGGGCAACCTTGCCTGGTTCCTGATCTGAATGGAAATGTTTTCAATTTTACTCCATTCAACACAATATTGACTGTGGGTTTGCTCTAGATGGCCTCTATTAGTTTAAGAAATGTCCCTTCTATACCTATTTTCTTAAGTGTTCTGATCATGAAAGGGTGCTGGATATTATCAGAATCTTTCTCTGCATCAATTGAGAGAATCATATGGTCTTTATTTTTTAATTTGTTTATGTGATGTATTATAATTAATGATTTGCATATAATGAACCAACCTTGAGACCCTGGGATAAAACCAACTTGGTAATGGCGTATAATTTGTTTGATGGGTTGCTGGATGCTGTTTGCTAGGCTCTTATGGAATATTTTTGCATCTGTATTCATTAAAGATATGTGTCTACAATTTTCTTTCCTTAATGGGTCTTTTCCTGGTTTGGGGATCAGGGTGATATTTGCTTCATAGAATGTGTTGGGTAGTATTCCTCCTTTTTCTATATTTTTGGAAGTAATAGTTCCTCTTTAAAGGTTTGATAGAATTCTGATGTGAAGCCATCTGGTTCTGGACTTTTCTTTTTTGGGAGATTTCATATAGTTGATGCTATTTCAGTACTTGATATAGGTCTGTTCAACATTTCCAATTCTTTCTGGCTAAGTCTAGGGAAATGGCATGCTTCCAGGTGTTGGTCTATTTCCTTCAGATTTTCATATTTCTAAGAATAGAGCTTTTTGCAGTATTCATTAAAGATTTTTTGAATTTCTGAGGTATCTTTTGTTATTTTGCCTTTGTCTTTTCTGATTGATGATATTTGAGATTTTACTTTTCTGTTTCTGGTTAGGTTATCCAAAGGTTTATCAATTTTGTTAATCTTTTCAAAAAACCAACTTTTTGATTCATTGAGCTTTTGAATAATTCTTTTGTTTTCTATTTCATTAAATTCTGCTCTAATTTTGGTTATTACTTTTCTTCTGCTGGGTTTGGGGTTGGAATGTTCTTCCTTTTCCAGTTGCTTCGGGTATCCTATTAAGTTGTTGACTTCTTTCTTTCCAATCTCTTGAGGAAGGCTTGCAACACTATAAATTTCCCTCTTAGGACTGACTTTGCAATATCCCACAGGTTCTGATAATTCATGTCTTCATTATCGTTTTGTTCCAAAAAATTGGTAATTTCCTTCTTGATCTCATCTATGACCCAGCTATCATTCAGCATAAGATTATTTAGTTTCCATGTCTTTGTATGAGTATGAAGATTCCTATTGTTGTGGAGTTCAACTTTTATTCCATGATGGTCCAAGAAAGTACATTGAATAATTTCTATTCTTTTAAATTTGCTGAGGTTAGACTTGTGACCTAAGATGTGATCAACTTTGGAGGATGTTCCATGAGCTGATGAGAAGAATGTGTATTCGGTTTTGTTAGGATGAAATGTTCTGTAGATGTCTGTTAAGTCCATTTGCCGTAGGATCAAGTTTAAGTCCAAAATATCTTTGTTTAGTTTCTTATTGGAGGATCTATCCAACACTACCAAAGGGGTGTTAAAATCTCTGACTATTATGGTACTGGAAGATATCAAATTGTTCATGTCTATTAGGGTCTCCCTTATAAATTGAGGAGCATTCTGGTTGAGCACATAAATGTTAATTATCAAAATCTCTTAGTGTTGAGTGTTTCCCTTAACAAATACGAAGTGACCATCCTTATCTTTCCTTACCTTTGTTGGTTTAGAGCCTATTGTATCTGTGAATAAAATTGCAGTCCCTGCTTTTTTCTGATTTCTGTTTCCCTGAATTATAGATGTCCATCCCTTCCCCCTGAGACTATTTTTATCCTTTAAGATAAGATGAGATTCTTTTATGCAGCATATATCTGGTCTGAGTTTATGTATCCAGTCAGCCAACCTGTGCCTCTTTAGAGGACAATTTAAACCATTCACATTAATTGAGAGAATTTATAAGCCTGGTAATATTTGGGGTGTCAAGTTTTTCGAAAGTCCAGTGGATGTTTTTAATCCTTTCACCACTGTGGAAGCTGGGTTTTGTTCAAAAATTTCTGAGTGAGTTCACTTCGGTGGTAGAGCATTGTGCTGGTCATTGTGGAGAATGGGTCTGAGAATATCCTGGAGAGCAGGTTTAGTTATGGCAAATTTCTTCAAACTATCTATGTCATTAAAATATTTGATTTCTCCATCACAAATGAAATTCAATTTAGCTGGATACAGGATCCTGGGCTGAAAGTTGTTTTGGTTTAGGAGATTGAAGGTTAATGACCATCCTTTTCTGGCTTAAAATGTTTCAGCTGAGAGATCTGCAGTCATTCTAATATTCTTCTCCTTACAGGAAAATCATATATCTGGCTGCTTTCAGAATTTTCTCCTTCATATCAACTTTGGCAAAGTTAATCAAAATGTGTCTGGAGATGCTTTATTTGTATTGAGTCATGCTGGGGTTCTGGAACTGCCTGCTACCTGAATTTCAGAATCTCTTGCCATGCTTGGGAAGCTCTCCTCAATTATATCTTGGAGTAGGTCATCTGTGCCTTTAGTAACATCCTCTTCTCCTTTAGGAATTCCTATAAAGAGAATGTTTGCTCTTTTGGAGTGGTCCCACAACTCTCCCAGGGAATGATCCACTTTTGCTCTCCATTTCTCTGCCTCTTTGAGCATTTGGGAGCATTCAAGAGCTTTGTCTTCATTGTCAGAGATCCATTCTTCTGCCTGCTCCAGTCTGTTACTGAGGGATTCTATTGTATTTACCAGATCTTGGAGGGATGAAATTTCTTGTGTCATTGTGAGTAAATCTTTGGACATTTTGTCTTTGAATTTATTGAATTCTTGAGACAACTTTTGAATTACTCCTTAAATTTCTAATTCCAACTTTACTTTCATTCTGTTAATCTTATTTGCTATCCAAATTCTGAACTTGATTTCTGACATCTCAGCCATTTGTTTATGAATAGGATCTTCTGTTGTTTCACCTTTGTCGTTCCTTGGGGGAGTTATTCATTTTGCCAGAATTTTCCTTCCCCATTTGGCTAGAGAAGCTGGTAAGGTGAATTGGATTGAGGGTTCCTGGAGTGTAAGTGTCCAGCCCTTTACCAAAGAGCTGGGATTGGTGACTGCAGCTTTTCCCCTGCAGCTTTTCAAAGGTCCCATTCAGTACTGCAACCTGAGACTCTGGGGACCTTCTTCATGTGATGAGGCTAGGTGTCTCTGTCTTGTATTCAGCTAGTCTCTGTCCAATCCTAGTGAATCAGTGGATTTTGGCTGAAATCTCAGATGTGGAGAAATACAAGCAACTAAGACACCCTGACCCCCACAGCCAACAACTGGAAGAGGAGAATCAGACCCTCCCACTACAACATAACCAGGGTAAAACTTTGGAGGGTCCTGGGTGATTGAACCAGGTCTAGAGTTCCAAACCAATTATCCCAGTCAGCCCAAACACAGATCAAGGAGGAGAGTTCAAAAGGTCTCCAGCAACTAGACAGCAGGCATCCACTGGCAGCTCAAATGTGACTCACTCTGGTGCTCCATGGAGTAAGAATGGCCCACCCAGCAAAAGAGTTAGTCCAGGGGAGCTGGTGCTTCTCCTTCCCCACCTTGTGCCTCCATCTCACCGAGTCACTGATAACCCTGTGGAGCTGTGACCCAGTTCCCTCCAATCAGCAAATGCGCCAAGGATTTGTACCTACCAGAGTCAAAGTGGAATCAGTGCCTCCTTGGCCAGGTCACCACATTCTGCCACTAGTCGGCAGGGGGAACTGAGGCCTGACTACCTCAGGTGCTCAGCGGAAACTAGGGAGTGTTCCTCCTGAGTTTGTTCCAAACCAGAGGTTAACAAAGCAGCAAATGTTTTTCTCCCTCAGAGACTGTGCCTCTGCTCCAGCCACACTGTTCCTCCGGTATCTCTGCAGGGCAAGGTCTGGCTCCCTCTGGCAGTCCACAGAATTGGGGAGGTGTCTCTCTGAAAGGATTACTCTACTATCACTGTTGCTGTGTGGGAGGTGTCTCCACACATGTTCTGCACTTTCACAGAGCTAAGCCAGACACCCTACCCACTGTGGTTTTCTGCATTGCTACTGGATTCACTGTTACAGCACAGCTGAGCTGCCGCAGCCCATGCAATGCCCAGTCCTAGCAAAGAACCACAGACATTCTGGTCTCTGCAGGGGTTGGGCTTCTAGACCTCCAGGCAAGGTGGGGGAAAAGGGTGGACTGGGAGTTCAAAATGGCAGGGAAAATATTTGTTCAACTTTCACTCCAGGCAAGAGAATGTCCAGGCTCACAGCAGGGTCTCTCTGGAGAAGAAGTCCCAGCCTCCAGAGATTCTCTCCTGTGGGGTGAGACAAGAGGTCTTCAGTTCACTACTTGCTTATGGAGATCCCACAGCAAGCCACTCTCTTGGGGAAGGGGATGGACACTCATCCTCTTTGGGATGAGTTTTGTACCTGAAATTTACTTCCTTGGGGTCACAGTTTGCCTCAGCAGAGATGATGTGCAATTATCAATCTTCTCTCTCTCAGCTCAGCTCCCAAACTTTGGCTTTATTGGATTCTTTCTGGCCATTATCTCTCCCTCTGAACAGGAGCTTCTGTTGAAAGCTTGCTCCATTCAGCCATCTTCCCCCTTCCCCTTAAAGTCTTTAAACAAAACTGGAAAAGATTGTGTCCCATATCTTTTTTAAAACAGGAGCCCATTGTTCATGTTTGACAAAGCACTATATAATTTGCGGGGCAGTTTAGAAGAGTATTGGATTCAGACAGATCTAGATTGTGTATTAGTTAAGAATCTTTTTGTTTCATGGAAGAGAGAACCCAAATTAAAGCAACTTAAGCAGTGAATAGAATTCATAGATTCAAGTGACTAAAACATCCACAAGGGGGCTTCAGATAAGGCTTATGATAATGGGACCAACAATATCTCCAACAATACCACCAAATTCCTAGTGTCTGTCTGCCCCTCTTCCACAGTGTCCAGTAGAGGTCCCCCCACACAGAATAGCACCTCTACTGGACACTGCCTCGTGGCAGCAAAATGGCTGCAGGAGCATCCACCACCACATCTTCATATCAAATATTCTTAGAAAAGAAGGTAAGAATTTTCTGAAGTCCTCTGCAAAAAGAGAGGAGAATTTCTCTAGGTGGTTTAAAAATCATTCCTTTGGCACTTCTGGTAGCAGCAGTGGGAATTTGGCTGCTAGTGGGTGACTTGGCCTCTTCAGAGGCAATCCAGTGGGAATCAGAGCCATGAGAACCACCACCATGGCTGTGGATGAGAGCAGCAAGACGCTGCAGCATACTGACTACAGGATGAGGTGCATCCTGCAAGATGGCTGGATCGTCATTGGCACCTTCAAGGCTTTCAACAAGCATATGAATTTGATCCTTTGTGAGTGTGTTGAGTTCAGAAAAATTAAGCCTAAGAACTCCAAACAAGCAGAGAGGGAAGAGAAGCAAGTCCTTGGCCAGGTGCTGCTAGGAGAACCCGGTCTCAATGACAGTAGAGGGACCTCCTCCTAAAGATACTGGTATTGCCTGAGTGCCACTTGCTAGAGCTGCTGGGAGTCCAGGGATTGACAGGGCCTCTGGTCAAGGAATCCCAGCTAGGTTTCCTGTGCCCAAGCTCCTGCAGGACTTTCTGGGCCAGTCTATAGGGTTGGTGAGCCATCCCAACAGGTGATGATCCCACAAGGAAGAGGTACTGTGGCAGCTCTTGCTGCTGCTGCCACAGCTAGTATTGCAGGTTCCCCAACCCAGTACCCACCTGGCCACGGGAGTCCTCCCTGACCTATGGGCCGAGGGGCACCCCCTCCAGGCATGATGTGCCCACCTCCTGGTATGAGGCCTCCCATGGGTCCCTCAACAGGGATCCCCCTGGACAAAAGACTCCAATGGGCATGCCCCCTCCAGGGATGTGAGGTCCCCCTCTCCCAGGAATGCTCCCACCAAGGCCCTAGACTCACCTTGGCCCTCCTCACCTCCCTTCCTGTTTCCAGCAAGGCTGTACATAGTCCTTTTATTTCCTGGTGGCCTATGAAACCGGTTTATAAAAAAACTCCTAAGAGAATATAAAAAAAAAATCATCCCTTTGCATCTCAGTGACTTTTTTGGAATGAAATATCCATCCCAAAACCAATCACTGCAGCCAAGAGAGGCAATCTACCTGTTTAAACAAATCACAACCCACCTCTGATGCAGGAGTTGATCCCAGCCAAGGTTCACAACTGAAATACACAGAATGCTGAGTTACCCACAGCGGGTTGTGATGCTGTGGGCAGAAGAAAGGGAAATGGTTGACAAGACGATCAGTAAGAATTCATTTAGTGTGAGTGATGCCTCCACCTCTCACCTCATCAGGGTTTTGTTGATTCTAAATAATGGAAACCCATTGTATTAGTTAGCTACAGCTGCATAACAAATTACCCCCAAAATATGGTATATAGAGCAACAAGTATTTATTATTTCACAGTTCCTGTAGGTCATGATCAGGGAGTCTTATCAGGTAACATTGAGGAAGTCAGCGTGAGGCTGCATTCAAATGAAAGGTACAGTATCCACTTACAAGATGACTCACTCAGGTGGCTGTGGGTAGGGTGCCTCAATTACATAGCATAAGGCCCCCGCCACACCAGCTTCCTGAGCGTCCTTACAACATGGCAGCTGGCTTTCCACAAAGTGAGTAGTCCAAGACAGAGAAAGAGCCAACAGAAAACAATAGTGCCTTTATAACACAGTCTCCAAAGTTGAATACCATTTGCTTTCAATGTTTTCGACTTGTCAGAGTGAGTCGTTAAGTACAGTTCACACCCAGGAAAGGAGGATTAGACTCTGCTTCTTGAATGGAAGAATATCCATACTTAAGCCACAAAGAAAATGTACTGGCTTCAGGACAGGGAAAGATAATGTGGTTTATTTCATGGAGGGAAGAGCTGCATATACCAAGTCCATGGGAAGAGGCACTAGGCACTGAACTCTACCTGAGTTCTCTCTCCATCTGTTTCTCACTTTTGTTTTTTGAGGTTCTCTTTGTTTATTGGTCTCATTTTATGCTTAAGGCAGAAAGAAAAACTTGTCCACTGGTGAGCAAAATAGCCACTAGCCTCACAGGTTAGCAATCCCAGAAGAAAAAAAACCTGTTTCTTCCTACTTGCATCTGAATCTCAGGGTAAGAGATGGATTCTAGTTGGACATGATTGGTCACTGTCCACTCAGGGTCAATTATGATTGCCCAGAAGATGAGTCCAGTGGTTCATTTGGTCATCATCATGTGCCCAGACCTTAGACCAGAATCTGGTCAGAATCATTCCCAAAATAAGCCGAGGTGGGATCAAAGAAATATCACCACCCACTATGGCTGCTTAGTACATATGTGACTTCAACCAACATACTCTACACTGCAACTTCTTCAGCTTTAAGACTCCAGTACTAAAAACAATGCTTCCCTATGGGACTGGGTTAGTGTTAAATGGGATGAGGCATGTGAAGTGCGTACAGTAAATGCTCAGAAAATAGAGCTCCTGTTGCTTATTAGCATTATTTCTTGTTCTTGATGCCTTTTGTGAAAACAAGCCAGCGACCACTTTTCCCCTATAATAGCTCTAGCCTTTATGGTTTTGCCAGAACGTGGGAAGGAAATGTGCCACCCCGCCATTCTCTACAGGGTGTTAACGTGGCTCATTAGAAAAGTGAGCTAGCCTAGCAGAAATCTCTGCACACTCATGGAGGCCGGCAGAAACCTGCGTGGACACATGCCCTGTAATGTATTCTACTGGTGCTGCTAGCAATAAACGAGCAGATGTTGAACAAGGAGCCTGCCCCTGGCGATATCTGTTAATTGATGTGATGTGTGTTTTATGGAAGCTTGATCAAGGTGTTTTATCTCTGACTGTAAGAGAAACCCTAGAATGGGCAGACTCAGTACATTCTTCTGAAAGAACTTCAGGGAAAGTACTCAGGTCATTATCAAAACCTCCATACCAGCAAAGAAATAACTACCTTAGTCTTAAAAAAGAAAGCGGAGGGTGAAATACAGATGAGTTGCTTAAAGAAGGAGTAGGAAGGGGGATATTTTTCCTTGTTGGATAAAGGTTTTATTTTTACAAACTTGATGTGATTGCCATAGGAATACAGGGGTCTCACACAAACAGGCATATATGTGTGGACACAGACACTCTCAGATAATAGTCACAATCCCAACAAATTGAAATAAGAAAGACAAAAAGAAAAAGGTAAAGATACACACACACACATATAGAGATAAACAAATCAAGAAAGACATGCACACTTTTCTTATATACCTAACAACCTGGCCAGTCTGCACTGCTTGGGGAATGTTAGCTGATTCTGCTAAACAGGCAACAGCTGCACAATTGGCCTTGAAAGATTCCTTGGCCAGAAGGCTTAAATATATGACCACTACCCATGGCAAGCAGATATAAAGCCTGATGTCAGGTTCCAACTTGTGGGTCCAGTTAATTCTCAGCTTTCGAAAGGAGCAGACAAAATCCATCAACCTGGTACCTCCATCAATTCGCCATGCTTCATTCTGTCATCAGGAGAGGGAGGAGAAATAACCTGTGGGGGCTAACCTGCTACTCTGGGATATCTTCCTTCTGGCCTTACTCAACAGGAGTTAAGATAATGATAATAACACCTGATAAAATGTAGTGAGCTCTTACCATCTGCCAGGAACCATGCTAAGTTCTGTGTGCACATCATCTCATTCTCTTTCCAGGATAACACAGCCACATTTTAGAGGTTAGAACCAGCACCAGAATAAACCAAATGAACATCGTGTGAATCATTTTGATTCATCGTGTGTAACTCAGCTGCTCAAAAGGTGCCTTTAACAAGATATTCACCAGGATGAACCAAAGTTTAGGAGCAGAGTTAGGTTGGGTATTAAACTTTACAGATTGGAATAAATGATGAATCAAAGCCTAACTAGCCTCCTAGGCCAAACTGAGGGATGTCCTGTTTAAACCTAGACTAGAAATTGAGTCTATGGCTCTAAGGGCACTCAGAACCCCGGGATGCCCCAGTTCCAAGACTGAGGGCATCTGAGATTATTTAGCTACTTTGCAAAGCTGGGGTCGGTCTTTAATGGGTGAAGCAGAAAAGCCAGAACTTCTGGAAATGAGTGGAAGACATCTCAGTCCTCCTGGTCAAAAAGGTACAGAAAAGTTCTAAGTCGGTACTTTTTGGTTGAAAGTAACGGTAATCTGGTCTATGTCATTTGTGCAGGAAAAAAGATGAATAAGTAATAGTCATTATACCTACCATGGCAAAATTTTCTGGTAAGTAAATAGTCGTCACAGAAGGACTTAAGTCAAATAGGAATTTATTGTATTCTGAGGACTCAGGGGTCTGCCATAGGCTCCAAGGGAAGGAATGGAATTAGACTATAGAAAGAAGCTGGCAAACTAAAGTACATCAAGGACCCATATCTTTCCACCTTGCACCTGTACTTCTGTGGGATATTTAGTCATTCTCTCCCTGCAAACCTGCAGTGTACATGGAAAAACAGAGAAAAGGAAAAACGGACATGCCTCAGCTCTTAAAGTTCTCAAGACCAGCTTGATTGAAGGTGAAATCTTTTACGTCCAATTCTAAATGCCCTGGGATGAGATGGTGTTTGGCCCAGCTTGGGCCATGTAGACACTCTCCATTGGAAAAGCAGTGGCCAGAGGATGCGGATCACACAGACCCTATTGGGATTTGCCCTTAGGACTTTTTGTGGCTGGGAAGTTTCCGGAGGAAGAGCAACTTTTGTCAATGGGTAAGACCCACAGAAAGAAGGAGAAGGGAACAAAGAACAAGCTGATATCTAACACTCTGAATTGTTTATATGCACAAGGCTGTATGCCAAGAAAGTACTTACAATACATTACGTCAAGCCTTTCTTATTTTTTTTCAACTAATGCATCTAACCTCTTCTTTCCAGAGGGATTCAAAGTGAGCCCAGAACAAAGAACAAACATCATTCTGTCACCCTCCAATCTCCTTTTACACTACTTTGGCCAATACCACCAGAAAAAAATAATGTATGCAGAGCGACCATAAATTCCATTTGCAATTTTAATAGTTGCAACTATTTAAATTGTGCACAAACTTTATGGTGACCCCATATATCTACCCTCCCAGTTGCAAAGCCAAACTCTTCTACTCAAAAATGGGGACAAGCAATAAATAAATAGGGAGGATATTATCTATGTTAGCAACAGCCAATTAAGAATGTTCGGTTATAATCATTTTGAGCCTAATCCACCTGCCTGTAATTTCTACTCATCTGGTTCTGTCCTCTGAAGGATAACTTGAATCTCTTCTCAACAAGTTATTTATCAAAATCTGTATTAGTTTTCCAGAAATGTGATACAAGGTGCCATGGATTGAAGGGCTTGAATGATAGAAATGTATTTTCTCACAGGTCTGGAGGCCAAAAGTCCAAGGTCAAGGTGTTGGTAGGGCTAGTTTCTTCTGAGGCATCGCCCCTCCCATCTCTACAAGGTCTTCCTGCTGTGTGTCTGTGTCCTAATCTCTTCTAATAAGTACACCAGTCTGATTGGACGAGGGACCACTCATGTGACCTCATTTTCCCTTAATTACCTCTTTAAAGAGTCTATCTCCAAACACAGTCATACTCTGAGGGTGTTAGGACTTCAACATAAGACTCTGTGGGGGAGGGATACAACTCAGCTCACCTAAAAGTCTTTGAAGACAGTTCTTCTACCTCCAAGCCTGTAATATCACCATTAATGAACCATTTCTTGCGCTACGAGTTCTTTTAATTTCCAGACTGTACTTTATCAAGGTGTAGGGGTGTATTACGGCTTCTCCCATGAGAGGAGGTAGGCTTTAAAAAACTAGTATCTCTGGTGTCTCCTTCACTTTACACTTGGGACTAAATGTGGAACCCCCATTTCCTATGCCTAGGTCAGTTTCTTGTGAATTTCCTAGGCCTGAATTCCATGGATGAACTGTGTCCATTCATTGATGCACTCATTCACCTTCCCC
>CAUYRH010142080.1:0-34743 GCA_963574655.1 Perodicticus potto | reverse complement strand
TTCATGTTGGTGCATTATTTTTTCCCAGGGTTAAAGTCTCATTTCTGACTATAGTCTCCAATTAAGGGGATTCCAAGCATCAGCTAACAGGTGACATTGGTGGATTGTGTGGTGGGAAGAACTTTCCACCATGGGCCTCAGATGTCTCATCTGTAAACTGAGGGGGGTGGTTTGATCTTCAGCTCTGGAATTCACAAATTGATTGTTTATTTAGTGTTAGTAAATAAATCTAGGGGTCCTCTATGTACTCCCCTATCACAGCACTGTCACATTGTATTAGTATGTGTGTTATGTTATATACTTATAAAGAGATTTACTATAAGGAAATGGCTCATGCAATTATGGAGGCTCATAATCCCAAGATCTGCAGGGTAATTTGGCAACTAGAGACCCAGGAGAGCTAATTGTGGCGTTCCAATCCAAAGGCCAGCAGCTTGAGATCCAGGATGATAAGCCAATGTTTCAAGTCCAAAGGCTGGAAAAGGTCAATGTCCCAGTTTACAGGCAGTCAGACAAGAATTCTCTCTTACTCAAAAAGAGGATCAGCCTTTTTGTTCTATTCAGGTCTTTACTGATGGGATGAGGGTAATCCACATTATATAGGACAATGTACTTTATTCAGTCCATCTATTTATTTAATGTATTTTCTTTTCTTTTTTTTTTTTTTGAGATGGAGTCTCAAGCTGTCACCCTGGATAGAGTGCTGTGGCATCACAGCTCACAGCAACCTCAAACTCTTGGGCTTAAGTGAGTCTCTTGCCTCAGCCTCCCAAGTAGCTGGGACTACATGTGCCCACCACAACACCTGACTATTTTTTTGTTGTTGTAGTTGTCATTGCTGTTTAGCAGGCCCAAGTTGGGTTCAAACCTGTCAGCCCTGGTGCATGTGACCGGGACCCTAACAACTGAGCTAAAGGCACCCAACCAGATTTTTTTTTTTTTTTGAGACCGAGTTTCACTTTGTCATGCTTAGTAGAGTGCTGTGGTGTCATAGCTCACAGCAACCTCAAACTCTTGGGCCTAAGTGATCTTCTTGCCTCAGCCTCTCAAGTAGCTGGGACTATCGGCGCCTGCCACAACACCAGGCTATTTCTTTGTTGTTGCAGTTGTCATTGTTGTTTAGCAGGCCCAGGCTGGGTTTGAACCTGCCAGCCTCATTGTATGTGGCTGGCGCCCTACCTACTGAGCTACGGGCGCTACCTAATGTATTTTCTTCAACTTTATCAATTAATTGAAGTGCTTATGTCTTTTGAAAGAGGTCAAGTCAAAAACACTCCAAACCTGTTTATTAGAAGGAAATCATTTTTATCCCCATTTTAAAAACATCCTTTAGTGGTTGTTTCTTCCGACTCCCCTCAATTTTGTTCTTCTATATGCTGGCGACATGTGTCAAACTGCCTTGTACTATTAGAAATAACTTTTCACTTGGACATGTCTCATTGTCCTATGGAGAGAACTGAGAACTCAGAGAGAGTACAACAACTGCATTTTACATATCTTCATGATGCCTTTATCTACCAGCTATTTAGTGAACAGTAATGGTTGATGGGTGTGTATCAGAAGGTGATGAAATGGGTCAAAAGTCCTCTGTTTTAGAAAAATAAAACTAACCTTTTTATTTTGGAAGCATACTAGATTTACATAAAAGCTGCAAAGATACTACAGAGACTTCCTATACACCCCTCACCTCCACCTTTTAAAACTGGTGATCATAGAATAAAAATTGCACTTTGGGCAAATCATACCATCTCAGCAGACTTGCTATGTTAGCTCAAGCTGCTAAAACAAAATACCATAGACTGGGCTCGGCGCCTGTGGCTCAACAGGCTAAGGCGCCAGCCACGTACACCTGAGCTGGTGGGTTCGAATGCAGCCCAGGCCGCCAAACAACAATGACGGCTGCAACCAAAAAAAAAAAAAAAAAAAATGGCCGGGCGCTGTGGCAGGCACCTGTAGTCCCAGCTACTTGGGAGGCGGAGGCAAGAGACTCGCTTGAGCCCAGCAATTGGAGGTTGCTATGAGCTGTGATACCACAGCACTCTATCCAGGGTGACAGCTTGAGGCTCTGTCTCGAAAAAAAAAAAAAATACCATAGACTGGGTGGATTATAAACATCAGAAATGTATTTCTCACAGTTCTAGAGGTTGGGAAGTCCGAGCTTAATGGCCTGGCAGATTTGAAGTCTGGTGAAGGCCTGCTTCCTGACTCAGAGGCTGTCTTCCCACTGTGTCCTCAGGAGGAGTTGGGGAACTCTGAGGCATCTTTTATAAGGGCTCTAGTCCTACTGATGAGGGTAGGACTCATGACTTAATCACCTCCCAGAGGCCCAACTTCCAAATGCTATCACATTCATTGGGTTTTGGTTTCAACATAATATGGGGTGGACACAGTCTATACCAGCCACCTCCAGGCTGTTCACACACCATTGTAATAAAAAACATTGAGAAGAGGCCACCTTGTGTAGTGTTTCTGGGTCTACATACTCTCCAGGAGCCAGGTCCTTCATTGGCAGGCAGCTGCTTCCTCCTGTGCCTCCTCACAGCCCCACCTGAGCTGCCAGTGAGTGTCTTTCCATTGTCACAGCCCTAGTATACAGGAAGGTAAGAGACATGAGAAGGAGAGCACATTCATTAGGGAGTTTAAAATGGTAAATAGTCTATTGGGAAAAGGGACACAGAACTGTAGAGTTGCGCAATTCTAGAGCTGGGTCTGTAGTGATGACCTATTAACACCTTCATTTCTACACAGAGGAGAGCAGACTGTTGAAGGTTAAACGCTAGTAAGGGGCCAACTGCTTCCTAGTGTATGTGGAGATCTAGTAACAGTGTTAGATGTCAGAAAGTCCCAGCTTTAAACAGTCCTTTCACCCATGGTGACTAAACTACCAGACGGCTGTAATCAAATCCGACCCTAGAAACCAAGGGCTTTTTTCCCTCAGTAGCACGAGAAGTAACCTGAGATCCAAGTTACCTGGGGCATGTTCTCCATCTCAATGTCTCCCCGGGCCAGAAAGGAAGACCTGTGAATGTATGAAGGATAGGATAGGACATGGCACGGTCTGCCTAAACCCACCCTGGCCCCACTTTTTCCAATTTCTGTCCTCAAACCCTAAGTCAGACCAACTGGAGTGAGCTGACTCCGTGCTGCAGGACCCAGCATGAAGAGGGCAGACAGTGTGATAGCCCTTCCTTCCTCTAAACTCTCATATCTGTGGTTCATGTTCTGCATTTTCTACTTACATCTTGCCTATTATATCTATGTGAATTTAGTTTATACATGCTCTCTCCTTTCCATCTAAATTAGAAGGTCCTTGGACGGCGTCTGTGGCTCAAGGAGTAGGGCGTTGGCCCCATATACGGAGGTGGTGGGTTCAAACCGGCCCTAGCCCAAAAAACTGCAAAAAAAAAAAAAAAATGTCCTTAAGGCCAAGGGCTTAGATTACATTTGTCTGAGACTCTACACTGAGAGGACTCAGTAAATGCTGTTTTTGAGGCTACTTGCCCTTCCTGCCTCCTTTCCAGAGTCCCCCTTTCCCTGTTTCTCTTCCTGCTCTCTGTACGTCTTCGTGTTTCTGTGAAGAGTGTGATTTAAGTTTGAGGAAATACCAATCCAAGGCTTCAGTTGTCCACGAGCTGATTTAGCTGTTCTCAGATATCTAAGACTTGTGCTAGAAATGCTCTGTGCCCCTGAGCTTCCTGTTCCCTAAGCGCAGAGGCACCGAGAGTGTTCTCCCATGTATCCTACTGAGTCTTAGGCCTAAAACAGATTGCAAAGTGAGGAGCAGGGAGAGAGGACAAACATGCCTGTGGTCTAGGTTCTCTGTTGGTAGCACAGACAGGCTGACATTGATGTTGACTGAGGGTTCTTTATACTTCTCACAACACCCTCAAGACATACTTGTGCCAAACTCCTCTGGGCCAGACTTTTAGCTCTCTTTCAATGTGGAAGACATTAGAGCAGATACATGTATATATAAGACATATATTATAGTTCAGGACTTGAAAATTATCAATAAAAACTCATAATGTACAAGTTTAAAAAATATATATTTTCTAGCTTTGTCCACTGAAAAGGTCTAAAACCAATGACCAATCCAAGAACAACAAACAATACTGATGCCCATAATATTTATGGTCTCTAAATACCATTTCCACAATAAGCAATCAAAGACCCTTAGAAGAAATAGCTCATTCCAGCTCTTTGGCAAGAGAAATAATAAGATAAGCCTGGACATCTAGTCATGACAGAAAGAAAGAAGTTTTGCTTCAAAAACCATTTAAGATTTTGTTAAAAGAACTTAAATCAACTTGAAGAGGTTCCCACTGGTCAAAGATGGGGACAATTTGAACATGAATATGGATAACAATGGCAAAGGACTAAAATACAACAAATGCATTTTTTTTTGAGACAGAGCCTCAAGCTGTCATATCCAGCCTCAAGCTGGATAGAGTGCTGTGACATCACAGCTCACAGCAACCTCCAATTCCTGGGCTCAAGCGAGTCTCTTGCCTCCACCTCCCAAGTAGCTGGGACTACAGGTGCCCGCCACAACGCCCAGCCATTGTTTGGTTGTAGCCGTCATTGTTGTTTGGCGGGCCGGGGCTGGATTTGAACCCATCAGCTCAGGTGTACGTGGCTGGCGCCTTAGCCTGCTGAGCCACAGGCGCTGAGCCAACAAATGCATTTAAATCCATGAGTACATCACAACATGAAGGGGAAAAAACTAGAGTATCAATTATTTTGAAAACTGGTAAATATAAGGAAAGAGTCAGGGACTTGTTGAAGAAATGATAGATCATCATCACCCTACAAAATAACACCAGGGGAGTGCAGATAGTTTACAGAACAAACCATCTGGTTTCTTTATGAAATAAACTGCAAGGAAAACTTTAAAAATTGAGATGGTATGTATGGACAAGAGAGTTAAGGGATTTTGATCTATTATAATGAATAAAACTTAGATCCCAAAATTAAAGAAAAATTATACAAAAACAGTTTACAACACAGGGGAAATATAAGCAGTGATTGGATATTTGCTCATATTAAGGAATTATTTTTAGGTATAATGGGGTGTGATCACGTATTTCCTAATAAAATGTGATACCTGAGGGCGGCGCCTGTGGCTCATCGAGTAGGGCACCAGCCCCATATACCGAAGGTAGTGGGTTCAAACCCGGCCTCGGCCAAACTGCAAAACAGAAAAATAGCCGGGCGTTGTGGCAGGTGCCTATAGTCCCAGCTACTCGGGAGGCTGAGGCAAGAGAATCGCCTAAGCCCAGGAGTTGGAGGTTGCTGTGAGTTGTGTGACGCCACCGCACTCTACCCAGGGCGATAAAGTGAGACTCTGTCTCTACAAAAAAAAAAAAATGTGATACCTGAGATTTGCTCCAGTTACATAGGAGGAGTGCATGGGGCCAGGGGAGGGGGGAGGTACGGGTAATTGGTGAAACAGTGTTGACCATGAGCTGGTAATTGTTGAAGCTGGGTAATGGAGTACACTGAATTCATTTTTTCTTTTTTTTTGGCCCCACAGGCACCACCCCTACACCAAATTCTTTATGCTATTCTTTCCGCTTTTATCTACGTTTTACATTTTCTGTGACAAAAAGTTTAAAACAGCATTTTGATTATACTTCCCTAATTAGAGCTATCTAAGGACAAAAACAACCACAAAGAAATTGTAAATTGCAGTTAACAGTGTTATTGTTAGCAATAACATTACTATTCTCACTTTTGAAACTTGAGTGGGATTGAAGGATAAAGCAAGTAAGTAATTATGTTAATACCATTAAGAACCAAAACTTTCTGTTTTTTTGAGACAGAGCCTCAAGCTGTCATCCTGGATAGAGTGCCATGGCATCACAGCTCACAGCAACCTCCAATTCCAGGGCTGAAGCGAGTCTCTTGCCTCCGCCTCCCAAGTAGCTGGGACTACAGGCGCCCGCCACAACGCCCGGCCATTTTTTGGTTGCAGCCGTCATTGTTGTTTGGCGGGTCCGGGCTGGATTCGAACCTGCCAGCTCAGGTGTACATAGCTGGTGCCTTAGCCTGTTGAGCCACAGGCGCCGAGCCAAGAACCAAAACTTTCAAAACAATTGACGCAAACATAAAATGAAGTAAATACAAACCCTGCAATCTTTATTTTGACTTGGAAATATCAATACGAACTAAACTTTTTTCGTTGTTTAAAAAAAAAAATGACCAATCTAGTAGCAGCCCTACTACTCAGATTATGGTCACAGACATGCACCAGAGATTTGAGAAATGGCTCAGTCCGTGTCTGGGCAGGAAATGTAAAAGATAAGCTTGAGCTACCTTGTCTTGCCTAAAAATAAGGAATATTAAAGGCTATTGGAGTCATGTAAAAAGAACACAGGAAACATCTTGGCCCATTGGCCAAAGATGGTACAACTTGAGTCACAACAAGAATACTGACTACAATGGACTGAAACACAGATATATACAATTCACAAGTTTGTAGTAATTGTAATTATACTTAATTTAAAAAAAAAAACCTAGCTGGGTATTGTGGCGGGTGCCTGTAGTCCCAGCTACTCGGGAGGCTGAGGCAAGAGAATTGCTTAAGCCTGGGAGTTGGAGGTTGCTGTGAGCATGATGCCATAGCACTCTACCAAGGGCGATAAAGTGAGACTCTGTCTCTACAAAAAAAAAGAAAAAAAAATTGGTCACCTTTGGTGGTTGCTAGAGCACCATATCGTTATTCTAAAAATTGATGTCATTAGAAAGTAACAATTTATTTATCATGCTTTTCCCATACAAACCATATTTCAGCATAACCAAATAACTAATGAAGAAAAAATTTTCTTTATAGAAGAATCATACCTAATGCCTACCAAAAGAATGATAGAACTAGAAAATCATAATTTTGCAATATCTAACAAAAAAAGGACCTAGTCAGCCAGGCATGGTAGCTCAGGCCTGTGATCCTAGCACTCTAAGAGGCCAAGACAGGTGGATTGCTTGAGCTCACGAGTTCAAAACCAGCCTGAGCAAGAGGGAGACTCCGTCTCTACTAAAAATAGAGAAAATAAGCCAGACATAGTGGTGCACACCTATAGTCACAGCTACTCAGGAGGCTGAGGCAAGTAGATTGCTCAAGTCCAGGAGTTTGAGGTTGCTTTGAGCTATGATGCCACGGCACTCCACCCAGGGCAAGAGTGAGACTGCCTCAATTAAAAAAGGGGGGGGGCAGGCATGGTGCTCACACCTGTAATCCTACCATTGTGGGAGGCCAAGGCAGGTGGATTGCCTGAGCTCACAGGTTGGAGACCAGCCTAAGCAAGAGCTAGACCTTATCTCTAAAAATAGCTGGGCGTTGTGGCAGTTTCCTGTAGTCCCAACTTTGGAAGCTGAGGCAAAAGAATCGCTTGAGCCCAGACATAGTTTACAGACATAGCTGTAAGCTATGACACCACGGCACTCTACCAAGGCCGACAAAGTGAGACTCTGTCTCAAAAAATAAGTAAATAAATAAAATAAAAAAGGATCTAGTCAATGATTATCAGTGGCTTAGATAAAAGATAGATGAGAAACTGTATAATGCTAAATCAGGCCGACACCAGCTGAACCTACTGATCAATATTAACGTCACTAGAAGTGGGATAGCAAGGCTTTACATGCCTCATGAGATAATGCCACAGGAAGGACACAACTCCACCTATGAAATGGCCTTGCCAATAAATAAACATAATAGAATAAAATCTGAATCTAATAAAGCTTCTTTTATTAGCAGCTTACAGGGGAAAAAACAGAAGACAAAGAACATCTTTACCCTGAGGATATAGTCAGCCAAATACAGTGGGTGGGCAACTCTGTAAGAAAAAATGTTCAATACACAGTTATGGTTTAATAAAAACAAAAAAAAGCTATTTAATTCTTTAAAAAAAGAAAAAATGTTCATAAATGAATGGCATAAGAAAAGAGGGGATCCATGAGAGATTAAGAGAAACCTAAAAGGCATAACAACTAAATGCAATTTGTTAATAATCAGTTGAATCCTGATTTAAACCAACCAACTATAAAAAGACATTTTTAAGGCAACTGGAGAAAACTGCACACAGACTTGAGTAATCAAGGATGAGGAATTATTGTATACTTTGTTGGATATCATGGCATTGTTATCAAATTGTTAAAAGTCCTAATCTTAGATTGGGCATGGTGGCTCACACCTGTAATCCTAGCACTCTGGGAGGCTGAGGTGGGTGGATTGCTTGAGCTCAGGAGTTAAGAACAGCTTGAGCAAGAGCAAGACCCTATCTCTAAAAATAGCTGGGCATTGTGGTGGGTGCCTGTAGTCCCAGCTACTCGGAAGGCTAAGGCAAGGGGATCGCTTGCCTTAGCGATAAGCCCAAGAGTTTGAGGTTGCTGTGAACTGGGACACCACAGCACTCGACTGAGGACAACCAAGTGAGACTCTGTCACACACAAAAAAAACTTTTGTTAGTTCCCAGGTACTCAGGAGGCTGATGCCGGAGGATCACTTGAGCCCAGGAGTTCGAGGTTGCAGTGAGCTATGAGATTGGGCGACTGCACTCCTGCCTGACAGACAAAGTGAGATCCTGTCTCTAAGAAATAAAGAAAATTTAAAAATGAAGAAAATGAGTCCTTACACTGGTGTTAACTGCACCAGGCACTCTGGAATTTAAGGAACAGGGAGACCAGTCCAGGTCAGCAGGGTTCAAGAGATGACAAGGCAGTAAAGACTCAGATCTGGGCCTAGCACAAAGGGTAAAGGAAATAGGAAAGGGTATAAACCAGTGTAAAGGGCATGAACTAAGGCACAGTGGTGTCAAAATTCTCGCCATGCATTTCCTATTCTCTTGTGGTTGATGATGGGGGCTTTTCCTTAGCCACACAGTGAGTCCTTTGAGAAGGAAACTGTTCCCACCCTCTCATACCTCAGACCCTTCCTAACCTTCCCCCATTCCTAAAGAAACTGCCCAATGTAGGGTGCAGCACTGCCTCACCCAATCAGAAATCTATACGAAGAGTGCTAGTCTATGGCTCCATCTGCAGGTGGATGTTGGGAACTGAAGCTGCCAAGAGCTAAAGGTCACACGCACCGGGAGTTGAGAATGATTTTAGGGAGATCAGGTTCATCCTCCTCAGAAAAGATAAACACATGCCAATTAAACATATAAGAAGCCTTTAATTTCATCACCATAAACATTATACTCTGATTGCTCACATACAGTATAAAATATTTACTCAGCTAAATAAATAAGACAACATTATTGCAAACGGCACTTAAACCCCCCCAAGAGATAAGACCTCCTTAGCTCAGGCAGGGGGTGCTCCTGAGTTTCCGTGAGATTCATCAAGCACAGACATACCCTGGGGGCTGAGATGGACAAAGGCTTGAGGAATCACACTTTGTGCTTCTGGTCCTGTGATAGCCCCCAACAGAGGGCTATAGACACTGAGGGGAAAGGTAGTGGGGTAGGAGGAAAGGGAGCGCCTTCATTAACCCAGTTCCAGAGGGAGTAGAGAAAGTGGAGGAGGTTAGGGATGATGCTGAGCCCTGAAGTCCTACCCTCCCCCTTCCCTATACATCCCTAGCCTTGGGCAACAGTATTTAGGATATCTACTGATGTAGTTCCAATGTCCTGGGTTAGGCATTTTGCCGGGCCAGACCCCAGGAAAAGGGAATCTGGCAATACTCAGCCCAACGACCAGAAATCTCAGAAGACCTGGTTGTTGGAGATCCCACCCTACTCAGCTCCTAGACACCAACACAGAAAACTAGCAATGGTTCCCTTCTACTATGTTAAATAAATAAGTTAAATATTTAAACGTCCGTGTCTGGCTCGGTGCCTGTAGCACAGTGTTACTGTGCCAGCCACATGCACTGAGGATGGTGGGTTCAAACCAGCCCAGGCCAGCTAAACAACAATGACAACTGCAACAACAACAACAAAAATAGCTGGGTGTTGTGGCGGGCACCTGTAGTCCCAGCTACTTGGGAGGCTGAGGCAAGAGTTTGAGGTTGCTGTGAGCTGTGACGCCATGGCACTCTACCAAGGGCGATGTGGTGAGACTCTGTCTCAAAAAAAAAAAAAAAAAATGTCCATGTGTCTATGATGGCAACACAGGGACTGACAAGTCATGTTCTGATAAAAGGTAGGGGTGGAGGAATCAGCAGACAGGCAATGCTGTGGACCAAGGGAACTTCGGCCCTGCAGTTGCCTTGCCCCTCAGAACTCTTCCCTCCTAAATAACTTCCATACTTTCAAATCCTGTGGAGAGAGTTTCATATTAGAAACTCCTATGCAAGAGCCACATTGGGGAAATCTGCAAGATAAGGGGGTTTGGAGGTGGCTAAGTTTTTTCAGCTACCCAAATTCCTTCTCTGGATGTCTCAAGCAGGACACTAGCTGTTGACCCTGAACCTAAGCAATCCACCTTCAGGGCCACACATTCCAGTGCATGGAGATAATCAAAGGCCCTGCCCTTCTGGCCTCCCTGTGAAACTCATTTAGAAAGTTGCCAGTCCACCTGCCCCAGAGACTGGTGAGAGGGAAACCCCAGTCCCCTAGCTGTCGTGCTATGCACCTTGTTGCCACACGGTGGCAGCAGAGAGCCACACTACTTTGGCAGCAGCAGAAACAAGGCCATCCCTGCAGCCTGATCAGGAGCTGGGTGGGACCCAACAAGCAGACCTCCTCTCAGCCTGTATTCTACACCGAGTATTTGGCCAAGTCAGTCTTGTCAAATACCACCTGTGTAGCAAAGTAAATGGCGACCAGACCCAGGCCCGCGGCGGACACCATATAGGCAGTGACAGACTGGCTAAGCTGGACAATAGAGCCCATAAATAGGGATGGGGCCACTTGGGACAGCAGAAAAGCACTGTCCAGGATGGCAAGGTCTAAGCAGATGCCCCGGCCTGGACCAACCCTGGCCTCAGTTGGCTCGCCCACCACCACACGCATGGAGACATCACAGGCAGAAGCCCCACAGAGCGCAGGTGGAGATGGGAGCAGGCTGCTGCCTCCAGCACCCATGTGTCCGTTGGGGAAGGAAGCTCCAGTCTTAGGGCCTGGCAGGAAGCTGGTCGTCATGCTGTCCTCACTGCTGCCACCTCCAGAGTCCCCTCGGTATTTAGGCAGGAACACCTATAGGGGAAGAGTGAAGAAAAGGAGAAAAGGACAGGTATATACCCAAAGTGTATACCTATGAGAACAAACCCTTGCCTTCATCCCAGACTGGAAGAAACCAGCCAACAGGCTTAATGAAAATCAGGCAACAGGTCAGAAAACAGGAAACCTAACTTAGTCTGGGTTTAGTTGGGACCCACCTAAGGAGCAGGAGCAGCCCCTTAAGGGGGTGGGGAGGTAAAGGCCAGGTGTGGTGGCTCACGCCTGTAATCCTAGGGCTCTGAGAGGCCGAGGTAGGTGGATTGCTTGAGCTCACTGGTTTGAGACCAGCCTGAGCCAGAGCGAGACTTCGTCTCTAAAAATAGCCAGGCATTGGGGCAGGTGCCTGTAGTCCCAGCTACTTGGGAGGCTTAGGCAAAAGAATCGCTTAAGCCCAAGAGTTTTTTTTTTTTTTTAGAGACAGAGTCTCACTTTATTGCCCTCAGTAGAGTGCCATGGCGTCACAGCTCACAGCAACCTCCAACACCTAGGGTTAGGTGATTCTCTTGCCTCAGCCCCCCATGCAGCTAGGACTACAGGCACCCACCACAACGCCTGGCTATTTTTTTGTTGTAGTTTAGCCAAGGCTGGATTCAAACCTGCCACCCTTGGTATATGGGGCCGACACCCTACCTACTGAGCCACAGGCACCACCCAAACCCAAGAGTTTGAGGTTGCTGTGAGTTGTGATGCCATGGCACTCTAATGAAGGAGACTCTGTCTCAAAAAAAAAAAAAAAAAGAAAAATCTTTGCGGGTGGTGGGAAGGGGACAAAATCTAAAACTAGAAGTCTGGGTCTCCTCTAGCCTCTCTTACAAGTAAGTAGCAGACAAACTCAGCACTGCAGATTAAGAAAAGAACAGAGCCCCAAGGTAAAGGAAAATACACAGGAAGGATGAAGACAGGAAGAGAGATGTCTAGAATAGAGGAACAAAATCCAAAGGCAGGACTTACTGGCTCAAGTCCCCTCTCCTACCCATCTTCATGTCTGCCTACCCTCCACTAAATGATCTGGAAGTCCTCGTTGTCCAGCACAGAGAGAAGTCCCCTCCCCATCCGTGGTCCCAGCTGGAGCTGCTACCCTGCTGGGAGGTCCTAGGACTCAGCCTTGGGCAGGGAGGACTGGCAGGTTCTGAGTAGGAGGAATAGCCGTCTTCCTACCTCCCCAAGCTGTGCTAATGCTGAAGCCCTTCTCACGCCATCTCACTATGCTGTCACTTCTGCCACAGATCAGTGACTGTGTCTGGTTGCTCCTTCCCACTCCTGCCCTGCCCTCACTGCCCCAGAGCCTCTTATTTAAGGACAAGGCCAGGTCTCGTCTCACACTCTCCCTCATACCAGGCAATGTGTAACATAGAAGAGTTTTTGAGTTGGCTGCAATTGTAAGTTGGGAGTCATAGCCTGAGCTCAAACCTGACACCAGGGAAGCTCACGGTTCATCATACAGCTCAACACGTAGGCAAAGCAGCTGACGGGTGGTATACAGGGCCACATCTGCCATCCGTGGTTGCCGGGAACAGGCCTCTCAGATACTCCTCTCCCTGCCTGCCACCCCAGGAGAGACCAGTGAGGCTGGAGCTGAAGAGGTCTCTGAGGACAGACATGTCCCTAAGTACAGAATACATGCCGTGGCACAGCTAGCTGCATGTGCTCATGCCTGACCTCTGATACCAACTCCATTTCCCCAGGCCAGGGCAGTGGAAGATTAAAGAATGATGAAGATTATCAGTGAGCCAGCAGGAATCTCAAGGACCGGAACTTTCCCCTCCACACCTCCCACCCTGAGGACACCTGTGCGATTGACCAGCCATGGATTTATCTACTACCGCACTCATGTGCTATAAGGGCAGGAGCAAGTTTTCCCTGCAGCCTGGAAGCTCCATGAGGGCAGACATGCATCTCCTTCTCCCCAGGGACCCTCCAGGGGAGTGTCAGCTTCATGCCCCTTGGGGCAGCTTCTACACCTAGGGCTGCATCAGTGAGGCCAGTGGAGGGGAACAAGGGTGACCACAGTGCCTGGAGGCTTCCTGTGGAAGACAGCCCCTGGAGGGGCTGGCTAATGTGGGCTGAGTGGGAAGGAGGCCCCCCCAACTTACACAGTGCCCAGGTGAGCGTTGTCAGGTGCCAGGTGTCTGGTTCAGATATCCGCCATGGGGGCGGGGGAAGGGGATGGAGGCAAAAGAAGGAGGCAGGAAAACAAAAGAGAGAATTAGACAGAAAAGGAAGATAAACCAGAAAGAGGGGGGACAGGAAGGAGCCGTCCCAATCTTGGAGACCAAAGCAGGTCATAAGGTAGTAACACTGCCTCTCCCTAGAAAAGGAGAGGAGTTGCTAAAGCCAGACGTTCCCACTCAGCATCTGCTGAAGCCTGATGCCCCAGTGGTCATCTGATCCAGCCTCCTGCCTCTCTGTAGAACGACCAGCTCAAAGTCAGCGCTGAAGCTTCAGGATTCCCAGGAAAGATTTGCATTTCCTGCAATCATCCATTCAAGTGCTTCATGGTCCTGACCCCAGGAAGTCATTGCCAGAATCTAATCTATACTCTTCCGCAGCCCAAGTCTCTGGTCCTGGGGCTAGGATGGGCTTCCTCTCTGATTAAAGAAAACCTCTAATGCCTCTTGCCAGACATCAAGTCGCGGACTAGTCAGCCTCCCCCAGGCTCCCTCTTCTCCACTCCAGCTTCACCCACCAGCTATTGAGTACCTGCTTCTCGCGGTGGTAGAGAGAAGCCAGCGTGTAGGGCAGGATCTGCAGGGCCGAAAAGGTGAACCCAGTGAGGGCGGCGGAGGCTGTCACCACGGCCACGTTATGAGACAGGCACGTGGCACCAGCAGCCACAGGGAAAGCCACCACACTAGCCAGATAGACTGCCCGGGTGCCGAATCGCTGCACCAGCCGGTCCATGACCAGAGAGAAGAGCAGAGAGATGGCGCACTGCAGGAACAGCCCCAGGCTGCCCATCCGGACACCTGGAGGGGGAAGGAAGGGTAATATAGGGAGGAAGAAGGGGGGAGGAGGGGAGAGAAGGCTGTCAGACAGGGCCAGGTAGGGAGAGGCACAATACAGGGGGGGTGGGGGGTGGAGGGGAGTTCAGAAGTGAGGGCCACAGGCATCTGCTCCCCAGCACCCTCCCCATCCTACCTGTAGCACAAGGAATCTAGGCTCTCCCACTGGCCCTCAGAGAGCACAGCCACGGCTGTTAGCTAAGGGCAGGGGAAGATGTCTTGTGGGTTTTCTGGGAGCCTCAGTTTTGGGGACAGGAGGGGGAGAGGGAATACAAGGATGATAGTCCTGCATAGGCTTCAAGAACTGGTGAGATTTAGAAAGTCATCAGGGGAGCAGAGGGCACATTGAAGCTGGAGCCGTACAGATTTGAAATACAGCCTTGACTCCTCTGCTCCCTCTGGACTCTGAACAAGTCCTTCTTTGGAACTGGGGCAATGACTCTGATTAAGTTCTCAGAGCAGCAGAAGGTCCTACTGAAACTGCTGGCCGAGCAGTTTCACACCCACAAGGAGCCATGTAGGCAGACTGGGTCTGTTTTCCTTTCCTGATGGGGAAGTCTGGGCCCAGGATACCCAAACACCTGCCTAGGCACAGCCTGTGTGCATCTCCCTAGCCCCAGGAGGGCAGCTCCCAGTTCCCACCACAGCCTCCACCGGCTGCAGGTGCCTTACCTTCATCATAGTGTCTCCGTGCCTCAGTGCCTGGCTCAGCCCTAGGCACACCCCGGTACAGCCCCTCACCCACAAAATCTGTATAAAACAGTGTGAAGGTCATGAGTGCCATCCAGCTGCACAGCTCAGCCACAAAGAGCCGGCGTAGGGTTCGGGGCATGCGGCAGCAGAGCTGGTGCAGCCGGGGAAGCAGGGTGCCCAGGTTCTGGAGCGCGAGGCGGGCCTGGCATGGGCAGCAGTGCGGCTGCACAGAGGGGACTGACAACCCTTCTGCTGGCTCAGCTGGGCCCAGTGCTGCCTCCTCAGCCACTAACAGTGTGGCTGCCACACAGGTGAGGAAGATGAGAGTGAGCAGGCCAAAGAGGCACTCCTCCTGGGTGCCCAGGTAGGGGGCCAGGGCACTGGTGTCCCAGTCAATGGCAGGCAGGAGGTAACCTAGGCAGCCCCCGAGGCTGATCATGAAGGCGTAGACGGAGTAGGCTTGGCGACAGTGGTCCGGGTCTCGGAAGAGGTCGGAGAGCAGGGCCTCCAGTGGAGTGAAGCACACCTGGCCACAGAAGTCCAGCAGCCCCACACCCAGGATCAGCAGCGCCAACTCCAGGGGCCTGGGATCCGGGCACAGCAGCCCTGCCAGCCAGCCGGCCCTCGGGATGAGAAAGAGGCTGAGGAGGATGCCCAGGGACAGGGCCCAGATGAAGGGCCTCCGACGGCCATAGCGCCCACGCCAGTGGTCACTGGCTGAGCCTAAGAGTGGGACAGAGACCAGGCCCAGCACCGGACCGATGCCTGTAAGAGGACAAGTAGTATGAGTCAATGGCTGGGACGACTAAGGGGCAAAGGGAAAGGGGAACTAGGCTGCTTGAGAAGGATAGAAATGACAGCATATAGAGGGCAAACTCCACATAAGATGCTGTGCTTAGTCTTCCCAGAGAGTCTAATTTATTCCTCACAATATAGGTATTACAAACACCCCTATTTTCAGATTGGGGAAACTGAATAAGTGATACCTATGCAAAGGTGGGAGAACCACAAAGGGTAAGAGACAGTTTGAACAGGCAGTCTGACTCCAGAGCTTGCAATCCTACAAGGCCCCTCTTCCTGGGGTGGGGCCTGTCCCACGATAGTAACTACTTGCCTTCTGTGGCCTTTGCAGAATTCATCTGTAGAGTCAGGAGCCTGCCCCCTGCTCTAGGGGTAAAATTTGGCCCTGAGTGGGAGACCCTAAATGAATCCCAGCCCTACTGATCAGCACCTGTATAGCCCTGGCTAAGGTTCACTGAACGTCTTACAAGCCTCTTTTCTTCTCTGTAAAACATCATCCCATAGGGTGCTTATAAAGATCAATTCAGGTAATAGACATTAATTATATAAGGGCTAGGAGTAGACAGAGGTTAGGAGTAAATTCTCCAGTGTCTCCTGGGATACAGAGGTGACTAGACTCTGTCCTTGTACTCTCCTCTTTCTCTTGGGGCACCCCCTCAGCCCAGGGTTACCCTTCTGCCCAGCAATGCCTACCCACCAACCACATAAACAGCAGGCAACCACCTTCTCCTCCAAGCAGCTCCCTGAGCAGAGGTACTCCTGCCCTACATCCCAGGTGGCACATATCTGGAGCAGGAAGGAAGGAGGATGTGGTGACTCACCCAGCACCATGGTCATGAACTTCTCCTCTACTCCCACTTCTAGCAGCAGGGGTGGCACGTAGGTGATGCCTGCAGCCAGGCACACCTCCAGTCCAAAGGTCAGCAGGTTGACCAGGAGGAGCTGGGCTTTCCGATGCCGCAGCAGGCGGCTTGCCCACAGCCTCTGGATCATCACGGGCCAGGCAGGGAGGGCTTGGGGCCGTTCAAGCACTCCAGAACTGCTTCATCTCAGTTCTGTTCCAGAAGCTGAGGCCTCTCCTCCTTTCTGCCACCGACTGTCTAGGATTCAGCCAGGCACCCATTTTGGCCAGCTCCCTGGTGCAGGTCCAGCTTCTCAATGAGCCCATGCTAAATACCTGTTGCCATGGGGCACCTCAGCGGAGGCACATCTCACTGCTCAGATCCTAAAGGATGGGGACAAATCACAAGCACACAGGGTATTAAGTCCTGAGAGCGCTAGGTCTCAAGGATCTGCTCGAATTTGTTTGTATCCTGTTCTTTCACAGGCCAGTGATTGGCCCTGCCACCTGGGTGCCACTCCCAACTGCCCAGTAAGGAAATGCAAGTTAATATTATCCTAAGGCTGACATAATTAATAAGGTAAATATGTTTTTTAAACCTCCGCACACTCCAAAACCAAACAGATGCTGGTTATTCTGTCTTGGAATATCTTTGTAATTACCCTTGCCTGCTAGTATGAGTGGGGGAGAATCAAACCCACTTAATTCCTAGTTGCCCAGGTATCAAGGTGCCCCTGGAGACCCTCTGCCAGGCCTGGTTTGTTTGCTTTTCTTTCTCTACTTCCCTAAGCTGGGCTGCTCAATTCTCCTTTGTTAAAAAGTAACACTTCCTATTCTGCACTGCCTGGCTATGAGCCATGCTGTACCATAACCCCCACCCCCAAGGGCAGGGGTGTTGGGGGTAGGTAGGAGAGTCTGTGGTTTGCTGGATTGGGTTTTAACCTGTCATTGAAACCACTTAAAGACAGCTCCCCTAGAGGCACCCAGAACTGAAAAACCTTTCTTTTGAGTTTTCTCCTGAGCTCAATGTTCATGGGGAAGAAAGTCCCACGGGTGGCTGTCCAACTGCCACAGGACAGTAAAGCTGCTCCCAGCAGAGAAGTCCCACCTCACAGGGACATGAAACCACACTACCTGGCAGAACCTGTGATGATGCCAGGGACCCCCTGTGCTGGCAGGATGCCCCACCACTAGCCTTTCTCTGCTCCCTAAATGGATCCGTTCTCAGCAGAGAAGTCCCCACTCCTCTTCCTGTCAGCCCAGCCTCCCGTGCAGAGAGAACCGCTGCTGCTCTCACCCACCCTGCACCCCCTGCAAGCAGGCTGCCTCCAGGTCTTGCTTCCGAACAGCGTACCCACGGCAGTCTACTTTGCTTAGAAGTGACTATAAAAGATGGAAAATCAAGTCAGTCACCAAGAGGAGGACATACCAGAGGGGAAGCCTTGGGTGAGGTAGATAGGTAAGCCTCTACCCAGTCACCCATCCCAAGAAAGAGGCAGGAGGCAGAACTTCCCAGTACTACTGCCTGGAGTGCCTTACCTCTCCTCTCCAATTCAATCCCACCAAAGTTTGAAGCAGCTACTCTGGTGAGAGGACCACCATGGCTGAGGGCCTGGCTCTCATCTCCTCACCAGAGAGCACCCCAAGCCCCCACTTATCACCCCTGCCAATCTCAGCAGCTCATAATAAAAAGTACTTCAATTTCCTTTATCATTCCAAATAATATGAGCCCTATGGGGCCTTGCATGTGACAAAACACATTTGTAGGTGCTCTCTGAGCTGTGCCACTGAGAAACTGGATGACCATCGGTCCTGGGTTAAATTCTGTCCACTCTGTAACAGCCTTCTGGGGCTTCACAGCTGGTAGATCAGGAAGGAAGAGACTTTGAGATAAGTCTGGGCAACCGGCAGCCTCCTCCCCAAAGTTCTGCGCAGACCTGTACTTTGAGAGAGTGTGGGACCTCGCATGATATGGGGGTAGCCTGAGAATCAGTGTAAAATACTGACCCACATAGTCCCAAAGGGAGGCAGGGAAACCAGACAGTCTTAACCCAGCTGTGTGGATTTAACTTGAGGTCCTCTCTATTGTTACATTTCCACAGCAGCCCCCAGGAACGCAGGGGACAGGGCAGAGAACAAGGGGTAGTCCAGAGGGAGGTTTTCTGGGTTAAAGGGCTTCCAGCCCAGCCCACCCTTCACCTTTCATCTGGGACACTCACCTGCTCTGGGTTTAAGGGACCAGGTCCTCCATGAGCAAACAGACTCTGTCAGAGCTAGCCTCACCCATAACCTGTCTCTTTTTCCCAGGCCTAGTCATTCTCTGTTGTCTAAAATAAATTGCTCGCAATTTATTGCCTGTAATCCTAGCACTCTGGAAGACTGAGGCAGGCGGATTGCTTGAGCTTAGGAGTTCAAGACCAGCCTGAGCAAGAGTGAGACCCCATCTCTACTAATAAATAGAAAAACTAGCTGGGGCCTATAGTCTCAGCTACTTGGGAGATTTAGGCAAGAGGATTGCTTGAGCCCAGGAGTTCAAGGTTGCTAGGCGCTATGACACCACAGTACTCTACCCAGGGTGACAAAATGAGACTCTGTCTCAGAAAAAATAGATAAATTAAAATAAATAAATTCTGTTCGCTAGCAACCATTAATCACCGCCACCTACCTTCCTTCTCCGTTAATCCAGTTCTCTAGTCCTCCTAGAGATCTTTCTTAGCCCACAAGGGAAAAAGAGCCAAAAAGGGGGAGAGGGGTAAAAGGAATTGCCCCCCACCAAGATAGTTCATTAGCTGCCTCCTTCTCCCTGGGGTGCCTCTCTCCACTCCTAAGGTTCTTTACCTGGTAAGTAGGGGCTGGGCCAGGTGAAGAATTCATTGAAAGGAGTTGGGTAGGAAGTGAGCTGGTTCCAAGCCCACACTCTGGCCTCACTCTGTTCTTAGGTTATGGTGTCCCCTCCTCCCTCTTCCAATTTCTATTCTGCCCTGGGGGTCCAGGGCACACCTGCCACCCCCAGACTTCACTCTTCCCAGCCCAGAACTGCCTGAGCAATACCTGCAGGTCTGACAAATAGAAGAATGAATGAATGGTTCCTCTGGATACCCCTTTAGCCTTTCCCCTTTGGGGTTACAATAAAGCTCCACAGGGCAGCACCTGCGGCTCATCCAGTAGGGTGCCAGCCCCATATACCGAGGGTGGCAGATTCAAACCTGGTCTTGGCCGAACTGCAAAACAGAGAAATAGCTGGGCCTCGTGGCGGGTGCCTATAGTCCCAGCTGCTCTGGAGGCTGAGGCAAGAGAATCACCTAAGCCCAGGAGTTGGAGGTTGCTGTGAGCTGTGTGATGTCACCGCACTCTACCCAGGGTGATAAAGCGAGACTCTGTCTCTATAAAAAATAAATAAATAAATAAAGCTCCACGGCTAAAGAACCCAAACCCTAAGGACTTTCTATTTGAGGGGGAAAACAGAAAGTCAATGGAATTTGTAAAAGTCCCCTCTTCCCTTTAGCCTCTTTGAAAGTGGTTTTTATTCTTAACTTTTCAAACTTCAACCTTTTTTTTCTCTTGCAGAGAATGTGTTCAATGCAATAAACTGATTCATATTAAGAGGAGAATGGTAAGAACACTCCCCCTCAAAAGCCCCCCTTTCTTACCCTTGCTACCTTCCCAGTGCCCCAGTCCCCCTACTTCAACCCTACTCCAGGGTCCTCAGGGTAAGGAAACTGCAGAAGATCCCCCTAGCACTAACTGCAGCCACAGGCCATCTCCTCTGGGCCCGCTTCATTGGCCCACAGGGAAGCCCAGGTTCAGGGAAACCAGAAAGTACAAAGTCATTCAGCACCCCTTTCCCCGGCCATCTCTGCTGTCAGCAACCACACTTCTCACCAAAGGGTGAAAGTGTCAGATCAATATTCGCCCCCTCTGTCTCCTGTCTACCAGGGAACAGAGATACAGGCAAGGGGCCAGGGTTTAATTCTCCCCTCTACCCTCTAGTCTTGGAGATGTCTTTGACTTAAATCCTCCAGGCCCCACCACCCCTGGAGCACTCTGACAGATGGAAGATCCACCTGAGCTTACCTGGGGGGGAGGGGGCAGGAAGAGGAAGAAGTGGAGGGGCTCACTTCTCAGAACAGAAAGGAACAGGCGGCTTTCTGGGACAAGTCCCTCTCAAGTTCCAAACATCTCCCCTCCTCTCTGCCACCGTCACCACTGATGACAGAAAAGCAAGAAAGCTGGAGGAAACCCAAGACCTCTGGGAACCTTCAGGGAGCTCATCCTTCCTCATCCCTGGGGCCCTGGGCAAGGTCAATGAGTCTGGATTCTGCCCGCCCACCTCCAGGTACTGAAAGACCTGCGTATGCCATGTACCCCAACACATGGCTCCCCCAAGGCAGGCTGTGGGCTCCATCATGACCTCTCTGGGACCAGTCCTGACAAGACAAGGGACCTGGGAAATGTTTACCTAATGAATGAATGGCCCAAAACAGGGGGTGGTGTCCAAAGTGGGTAAAGACTTAAGTCCTCTTCTTCCCACATGCTCCCCACACACCAAGTAAATTCTAAGCCCACCCCCAGAGGTGGCAACTCCTAAGGGCTGAAGGCTGGTGAGTGGCTCAGACCGTCCCTCCTGTGCTGGAATGCCCCCACTGCTGACTGGACCCCGAGCAGGGAGTATGGGGAAATGAAACTGAGCAACGGAACAAACTTGGCCTGAACTTTGTCCAAAATTCAAAAGACAGTGGAGGAGGCAGAGGAAAGGCAACCGAGCCCACTCCCTGGTAGCTCCCTAAGGGAAGGGAGGGTCAGAGGGGGGCATATAAAGAGGCCTTTGAGGGCTTTCAAAGGGGCTCCTGCCACCCTGCATGGCTGAGGTGGAGCTGGGGGAACAGACTCCCTCTGCTGACAGACAGAGGCCAGAGGGAGCAGGGCTGGGGGCAGCCCCCGCCCTGGGCCAGTGTCAGGCAGCAATTCTATGGCCTCTTTATGCAGACCAGCATCCCCACACCCCACCCAAGCACATCAAACAGCCGAAGCCCCCACCCTGACCCCACCAGCTCAGCGACCCTGCGTCTTCCCTGCACACTCACAAAGACTCTCTGCTTTCTCACACGCTCCTCCTCGCTCCTTGGGAAGCGGGAAGCGGGAAGCAGCCCCTCTGCCCCATAGCCACCCGGCAGCCCTCCTCACGTAAGGGGAAACTGGCATGGGGGAGGCTAGCCATGAGAAGTAATGACTCAGCTGAAGAAAGCGGGTAGGGTCACCTTAGGCCAACATCCTTCATACACACACCCCAGGCTGTCCTATCTCAGGCCAAGACAGGAGGTCAAAGGCAGAGAGATGCTGGGAAGAGGAACCCCAGTGCCTTGCTCCAAGCAGAGCTCTGAAGAGTCCTCTAGGTTGGAGCAGAGAACAGGACCTCTTAAATCTGGGGCTTCACCAGCCCAGTGTCCCTATTACCCTTCCCCACTTGCTCTCGTCCCAGGGACCAATCTTGTTGGCCTTATGGAAACCTGACACTCTGTACTCCCAAAATGAGCTCTATTCTCAGGGCAGCTCTACAAGGAGCCTTAGGGATACCCAAAGAGCCTGCATCAACCAGGAGGCCCGAAAAATAAGCATTCTTGTGATGCAATGAGCTCCCCATCATTATCAATCCTCTTTGCCAGGGACGCTACACCCCGCCACCTCACCTCCTCCATTCCTGTGAGAATTCCTACCTGGGCCGCTGGGGAGGGTAAACACAGCACCAGACTACACATGGCTTCCATGCCTTCCAACACATTCAGTCTTGGATTCTCCTGGCCCAGATATTTCCAAATTATGAGGGTCTCTGCTTTCCCCAGTCCCACCCTAGAAAAACACAGCAGAGATCTGCACCAACAGCTGAGTCCCAAGAACACTTGCAGGGCTCCCATCACAGCCACCTGAGGACACTGCTCAGAAAGCAGCCTTGCATCTCAAGGGAATCAAGAAAGAATAAGGGCAGCGGGAAGGGGTCTCAGGCTGGCTCCCTGGCTGCTGCGTCCCCAGGGCTGGGAGGCCAGGGATTTAGAGTTCGCCCTGCTGAGCTGCCTTTTCTTCACTTGGACTGGGAGCCTTCTGCTTAGCAGCTTGTCAGAGAGAGTGAGGGGGCTGCAGGCCGGTACACAAAGGGGGATTAGGGAGAAACCTCTCGGCCTGCGGAGTAATCCATCAAACTCCCTCCCGGCTGCCAGCACCGGCCCCTTCCCACTCAATTCTCCCTCCAGCTGCTGTGGGCCTCCACCCCCTCCAGCTCCTGAACACTGTCACATCGGGCAGCAAAGAGAATCCCAGGCCCTAGGGGGGCAGCGGGGGCACACCACAGACACTGGGAAAAGGGCAACGGCTCCCTCCCCCCACTCACCCCCAATGTGTGAAAACCCAACAGGTGGCAGTGGCTTGGAGAAGACTTGCTTTTGTTGCCCTGTCTGAGAGCCCCAGTCCAGCTTTGGAAAGGAAACAAATGCCAGAGGAGATTGGGGGAAGGGGCGGGAAAGGGACAGAGCCTGTGGTCCTTAGACCCAGCACTAATCTCCCCTCCCTCTCAGATTTGGTGACAGGGATTCTGGGGCTGGACTGACCCTCACCTTGGCCAGTCAGTCCCAGCCAGCCTATGCTGAGAGGCTAAGGCACTGAGACCCTCCCAAAGGTCACCTGGCAATCCCATAGTGACAAGTCAACACAGACCCACATTCTGAATCCAGGCTCATGGGTCTCCCAATCAGACTTGCTTTCTGAGAACAGCTGCTACCCAAGGTCACGCTGGGCATGCCCTCCAAACTAGGACATCCAGTACTCCCAAACCTGGAGCTTCCTTTCATCCCAGGCGCCACAGGCCTCTGTGCTGACATCCCCAAGCCTGGCAGACTCTGCAGGGTGGCCCAGGTTTGGGAGTCAGCCTGACCTGGGTTCACGTACCAGCCCTATCACTTATTATAATGGCAGGAGCATGTTACTTGGCCTCCAAGCCTCAGTTTCCTCATCTACAATCAACAGTGGCAGATAACGTTAAGGTTTACTCCACGTCAGGCACTCTGTCAAGTGTTTTAGTCTTCCCACCATCCACTGACGTGGGTACAATTAAGATACCTATTTCACGGGCAAGGAAACTTCGGTCAAACCCGCTAATTTCGTAGATGTGAAGTGGGTTCGAGACAAAGGATGTGAAAGTTCCTAGCAGCCACTTCTTTAGTGGCCTCATCCTCCTCAGTGGAGGAAACCTGAGAGACGGCTTTCTTATTCCAAACAGGAACAGCAGTGGTCAAGCAGACCAATCCCGCCTTCTTTCTCCCTCAGCTTCGGTGCCTCCCCCATCCACACCAGAAACTCTTTCAGACCTTAGCAGCAAGAGGAATGCCAAGAATGTGAACACCTCCCCAGGTGCTGGCCCCAACAGGTGAGGAGAGGTCACTACAACAGTCCTGCCTGGCGATGGAAGAGCGTGAAGGGAGGTGGAGGGTGGGACAGACACCCCGCAGTGGAGAGACAGGGTGATTTCCATCCACAGGGAGAATGAACACCATGGCTTCCCCCTACTAACTGCTCAGGAGGTGCCTGACATGTGCAAGGTACAACACGCTGCATCTGCTCTAATAATTCATACAATCCAAATATAAAGTAGGTATTTAATATTCCAATTTCACAAAGATGAACATCTCAGTCTCAGAACATGCCTAAGGCTGCACAAATAAAAAGTGATTGAACAGAAAATTCAAACCATTCAAAAATTCTGGAAACTGCTTTGAAGTGAGAGCCAGGACAGTACAGACCTGTTTCAGCAACTGTTATAGCTGTGCAGCCTAGACAAGCCACTTCACTTCTCTGGGTTTCACTTTCTGCGCCTGTAAAATGAGAGCTAGTCTAGATTAGGTCTAGGGCTCTTTACAGCTGTACAGCCAGGCGACTGATCTCATACCCACCCCTGGCCCCAGGTAGGTGCTTCTTCCTGGACAGGTGCCTACTGACGGCTCACTGACAAGGCTCTGTGGCATTCAGAAAGGAGGTTTTCATAGACTTCCACCAATACGAACCAAGTTCCCTTGAACCTGCAGGTGAAAACGTCTCCCCAGCTGCACTTACCCCATCTTTTACCTGCCTGCTAAAGTACCAACAGAATGCCAAGGGTCAGCAGTCCCCTGAAACTGAACCAAGTAACCAAGTCATGCAAGGGCAGAATTGCCCTCTTCCCTACTCTCTCCCAGAGTTGGACTCTGTTCCTGGCAGAAATTAGTAACTAAATTCTTCTCTCCTTGGGCCACAATAAATGCTTCCCTGTAAGGTGGGGATGTGATACCAAGAAATCCCTTGGGCTCGGCGCCTGTAGCTCAGTGGTTAGGGCACTAGCCACATACACCTAGGCTGGTGGGTTCGAACCTGGCCCGGGCCTGCTAAATAAAATGACAATACAACAACAAAATAGCCAGGCATTGTGGTGGGCACCTGTAGTCCCAGCTACTTGGGAGGCTAAGGCAAAGGAATTGCTTAAGCCCAAGAGTTCGAGGTTGCTATGAGCTGTGACACCATAGCACTCTACCGAGGGCAACATAATGAGACTTTGTCTCAAAAAAAAAAAAAAAAGAAAGAAAGAAGAAATCCCTTGGTCCAGGGCAGGGAAGAAGAACGTGAGAAGGGAACAGGGACCTCAGCACTATATCTAGGGGACTCTGCAGTTGCCTCCCCTACCCGACCTCTTCCTATAGCCCCTGCAAAGTGAAACCTGAACAGCCTCCCTCCTCATGAACTTAAACCTTATCAGTCAGCCAGGCCAGCTAGTACTTTTCATCCATGCACAGATAATCCTGGTCCTGTCCTTCATCTGGGTCCCCCTTAGGAGGGAGGATGTATAGGAAAGAGGCCAGGAGACTACAGATCTCAGCAAAGCAACACATGGGCAATGCTTCGGGCCAAAAGTCAGACCAGGGTGCCAGTCCCAGCTCAGCCATTGTCCTCCCTTTAGGGTCTTAAATTTAAAGGCTGCTAAGGCCCTCTCAGACCTGATATCCTAGAGTTTGTGATCAGCCCTATTTATAATTAGAGGGCTGACTCAGACTCAGTTCTTTGGAAGTGTATTCTCAAAAACATTCACTCAGTAGTAAGCAAGGTAAGAGCTGGCCCCCAAAGAGACTTTTATTTATTTTAAACCCAACTTTAATGTCTTTTTTTTTTTTTTGCAGTTTTTGGCCGGGCTGGGTTTGAACCCGCCACCTCCGGCATATGGGGCCGGCGCCCTACTCACTGAGCCACAGGTGCTGCCCCCCCCAAAAGAGACTTTTATTTGTTTATTTATTTATTTATTTTTTGAGACAGAGCCTCAAGCTGTCCCCCTGGATAGAGTACTGTGGCATCACAGCTCACAGCAACCTCCAATTCCTGGGCTTAAGCGAGGATCTTGCCTCTGCCTCCCAAGTAGCTGGGACTACAGGCGCCCGCCACAACACCCGGCCGTTTTTTGGTTACAGCCGTCATTGTTATTTGGCGGGCCCGGGCTGGATTCGAACCCGCCAGCTCAGGTGTACGTGGCTGGCGCCTTAGCCTGTTGAGCCACAGGCGCCGAGCCCCAAAAGAGACTTTTAAAATGTTCATTAAAGGTCTCAAGTTTGCTGACCTTGGAGGAGGTGCACCTCAATGCATGCATGAAACCTAACCTCCAGTAAAGCAATGTCAAAGAGCACTAAACCCACCCACCCCTACTGAGCCCCAGTTATATGTAAGCCCACTGCGAAGGTGTCTAAGGTGTCGAGGATGCAGAAACAACCCACTGCAGTTCCCTATGCAAAAGAGAAAATGCAATTGGTGTACAATGAGGTGGTCCAGGTGCTAAGACACAAGTCCACAGAGTTGGCTCGATGCCCATAGCGCAGTGGTTACAGTGCCGGCCACATACACCGAGGTTGGCAGGTTCGAACCTGGCCCAGGCCAGCTAAACAACAATGACAACTGCAACAAAAAATAGCCAGGCATTGTGGTGGGTGCCTGTAGTCCCAGCTACTTTGGAGGTTGAGGCAAGAGACTCGCTTAAGCCTAAGAGTTTGAGGTTGCTGTGAGCTGTGATGGCACAGCACTCTATTGAGAGTAACATAGTGAGACTCTGTCTCAAAAAAAAAAAAGTCCATACAGTGGGCACCCAAGGGGTGTGTCGGGGGTGGTGGTGGTGGTGATGTTTAATTCTTCTGGGGCTTCCTGGAAGAAATGGCCATGATGCTTACTCAGCCTTGGAAGATAAACAGGTAGCCACTATGCCTTATAGGGGCAGAAAGGGGATGATCCCTTTCCTCTCCATCTTTTGTTATGGCAAACACTCCATAAAAAAAGACAGGTTAACAAGAAAAAAGCACAACAAATCTATCTGATTATAGTTTTATGTGACATGGGAGACTTCAGAATGAAGACCCAAAAACCCAGAGTGAACTATCCATTTTTATGGTTACGTTCAATGAGGCAGGACAGCTCTGTGGAAACATGATTGGACAAAAAGGGCATGAGCTAATGTAATAGATTGAGTGGGGAAATCTAGCAAGGCCTGTCCAGATTCTTCTCAGCCTCTCTGTTACAGCATTTTTTTTCTCCTGGGCAGAAGGTCAGAGGCCTGCTTCTGAGGCCTTCACTTTCGGGTATCATTTTCTGAGCCCCCACAACAGAAAAGGGCATATGTCTATAAAACAAGGCTCCTGGAGCCTGGAATTTCTAAACATAACCTCCCCTCCCCAGTAAGGCATTCTAGAAAGAATACCAGAGCCAAGACCATGGGGTTGGGTTTTGGTCTTAGATCAGGCCCATCTATCTGCATGTCCTCAGATGAGTTGTCATACCTCCCTGGGGCCAAGAAGAGAGAATGAGGTGGTACACGAAAAGCACTGGGCTTGTTTTTGCTTCCAAAATGGTCACCATGCTCCAGTTACTTCCCCTTCCTGGGCTGCTTTATGCCTCCACCAGAACCCTGTCCAGCTTTAAATCCACTCTCCTTCAGGGTCCCCTGAGACCCCAGCCGTCAAGTATCCCCTCTCCCCCACCAGTCTCAACTGTGCTAACCAGGGTTGGACACTGCACACAGTCCTGAGGGTCTCTGGTTTGCAGTCCTTCCCCCACTGCTACCCTCACCCCTAGTGCCTCAGCTCCTAGAAAGTAGAGAGCACAGGACCAGCACAGGTCCTGCCCAGGACTATCCCATGATGGCTCTGTCACTAGTGCTCAACAGAAGGCCTATGGGTGAGGCCAAATCAAGATTCTTGTCAGATGCGATTTGACTAGCATGCCCAAGACTCAAGCAAGGCCCCACTCAAGGTAGCTGGGTGCTCAGCTCTTTCTAGGGATAGGAGCCAGGACTGGGGCTCTAGATTGCCACATCACTTGGAATGGGCCAGATGCTCCTAGCTTGGACACTGTTTGCCAATTCAAAGTACAGAAGATTAGAAAGGCCTGGAGGTGGGGGTAAGAGAATGCAGAGGAAAGAGGTACTACTATTGTGGGCTGGCCACACCTGAGGACATCCTACTTGGCTAGGCATTTGTCTGGCCTGGATGTAGTGACTGAGGAACTATGGGATCTAGAACAAGAGCTGGTCTCAATCCTTTTCCTTCTTTCCTTCTTTCCTTCCTTCCTCCCTTCCTGAGACAGAGTCTCACTTTGTCATCCTCGGTAGAGTGCCATGGTGTCAAAGCTCGCAGCAACCTCAAACCCTTGGGCTCAAGTGAATTTTTTTTTTTTTTTTTGAGACAGAGTCTCATGCTATTGCCCTGGATAGAGTGTCATGGTGTCATAGCTCACAGCAATCTCCAACTCTTGGGCTCAAGCGATCCTCTTAACCTCAGTTTTCCTATTTTTAGTAGAGATGGGCCTCACTCCCAGAGTGCTAGGATTACAGGCATGAGCCACTGTGCCCCACCTCAAGTGATTCTCCTGCCTCTGCCTCCCAGGTAGCTAGGACTATAGGCCTGCCACAACACCCAGCTGTTTTAGAGACAAGGTCTTGCTCTTGCTCAGGCTGGTCTCCAACTCTTGAGCTCAAGCAATCCACCTGCCTCAGTCTCTGAGAGTGCTAGGATTACAGGTGTGAGCCACCTTGCCTGGCCTCCAATACCTTTCTTACTAGCTTATCCCAGCTCCCCAAAACTGATCTCCAGAAGTAACAAAGAAAGGGAGGGAACAAACATCCACTGAGCATTTGGTCTGTGCAGGCACTTTGCTAAATATGCATGTACATTTAATCCTCACCATAATCTTGCAAAGTGAATGCTATTATCTCCATTTTACAGGCAAAGAAATCAAGGCCAATAGAAATGGCAGACCATCGTCAATAACAGAAGCAATACCCACAAGTCATTCAGGGCTGGTAGCAAAACTGTGGACTTCTTCCCATGGAAGAAGAAACAGACCACGTAGCAGAAAAAGGGATTAAACAGGAAGTTCTGGCCAGGGATCAGGACTATCCCGTGATGGCTCTGTCACTAGTCTCTGCCCCCAAGTAGGGACACTTAATACACTGGACAAAGCTCAACATTCCAGCTCTATTGCTGGGAGTCAAGTGGCATCAGTGTTCAATACACTGGGCCTGGTACCAACTGGTCCAGCCTCCACCCTTGCTGCCCAGCAAACAGGGCCACTGACTGTTCAAAGCAAGCTAAGCTACATTTTTTTTTTTTCTGGACACCAAAGAGCAGTGCAAAAGATCCTAAGAGTTGGAAAGGGAGGACAGAGCTTCAGGATACCCTCCCCACATAGTTTTTCTAAAAATAACAACCCATAAGCTTTCCACATAGAAGGCTCTTAATTTTTCAGGATATATAGTCACCTTCACCTCATGGTACCCTTTTCTAACTTTTAGGAGGTAGGTAGGGCAGGGGTTTCTGGGCTAATTAAAATAACAGTCACACAGTATTGACTGGAGAGAAAAAAGGACATCCAATTCTGGTGCGATCTTTGCACCAGACAAGTCCAACTGCAGATGTGTCATCTGTAACTTACATACAGTTATATACGGTCCAATTCCCTTCCTAAGAAACTCTGTTTTCTAAGTGTAAACCACAATGATTGCTTCCATTGTCACCAAATAACAGCAGCTGACATCTATCAAGCTCTTTTTACAAGCAGCTGCTGTGCTCAGAGCTCTACCTACATCAGTTTATTAATCCTTGCAATACTGTGAGTTAGGTACTATTATCCTCATCTTACAAAAGAGGAAGTTAAAGCACAGAAAGTTTAACTTGTGCAAGAGGAAATGAGATTCAAACCATGTTGCTAGAGACCAGCATCTTAACTATTCATGCCAATTCCCCAAAGTCCAGGAGACCCGGCTCCCAAGGAAATAAGCACTGTGGCAAAAAAATAATAATTTGTTTAAAAGAAAGGCCCACAATTCTCAGGCTGGGTGATGGTGTCCATTCAGACACAGATGATAATGATAACAGATACAGCTGGTACTAGCTAACATTTACTGAGCACTTACTGCATATCAGGCACACAATTAAGGACTCTATATGCATTGTTCAATAATTTTTAGACTTTATAATTATATATTTGCAAATATAATTTATATCTGTTATAATTTAATAATTAACAAAAGCTATACAGTAGACATTATTATCATTCCCATTTTATAGTTAGGAATACTGAGGCTTAGAAAAGGTTAAGTAACTTGTCAGACCAGTGGAGCAGCCAGTATATAGACTGCTTTTCTAAAAGTCTGAGTTTCTGTCTTTTTTTTTTGAGACAGAGCCTCAAGCTGTCACCCTGGATAGAGTGCCGTGACATCACAGCTCACAGCAACCTCCAATTCCTGGGCTCAAGGGAGTCTCCTGCCTCCACCTCCCAAGTAGCTGGGACTACAGGCGCCCGCCACAACACCCAGCCATTTTTTGGTTGCAGCCGTCATGGTTGTTTGTCGGGCCTGGGCTGGATTCGAACCCACCAGCTCAGGTGTACATGGCTGGCGCCTTAGCTCATTGAGCCACAGGCGCCAAGCCCTAAAAGTTTGGGTTTTTATCCATAACAGTATCAGGCTGTCATGGTCCAAATGATAGTACGTAAAGTTAACTTCACTTCCAGAGTCTTCAGGCCAGCGCCGCCCTGGCTGAGAGCTGCAGCTCCAACTTGGGTAAGGGGAGAGCTGTAGAGGGGCCTTCATGCAATCCTTCCACCACCCAATGTCCTGGAAAATGGCTCAGTGGGCCACCAGGGATCACTGTCCAGCTCCTACCCTTCCTCCCTCAGGGCTACTCAGCCAAGAGGGCAGGGGGAGTTCATGACACACCCCATGAATACACAGGAAAACTCCCCCCAACACCCACCCACTAAATTGGGGCTTGTCTGTCCACAGCTGTACATTCATCCACAGCTGTATTTTTATCTTTAGACTCATCCTGCTGACTCAAGCTCCATTTTCTGAGCACTTTTAGAACAACAGAGTCCTGGCTCCATGACAGGCCTGGTGGGAGGAGATAAGGGAGGAATGAGGGGATGGGACCGGTCCAAGAGAAGGGCCTGTGACCTCAAATTATGCCCCACTTATCCCCTAGGATATGCTGCTATATGGGTTTCCATAGGCTTCCCATCTAGTCTGCTCCTTCCCCATCCACCCCAATAAGCTAGCTTGTTCCCCACCACCTTTTGGGCAGGTGAGTCCACACCAAAGTTGTCTCTGCTCTGAAAGATCCACAAAGTGCATCAGGAAGGGTAGTGAGAAGCTCCCAGGACCTCAATTCCACCCCTGAGCAAAGCTTACAGAAGCCCAGCAAGGGTCACTCTGGGCCCTAGTTTACTGGCAATGCCGGGCTGCAAACTACAGGGCAGCAAGACAGCAACTGGGCTATTCTTAGTCCCAGCTCCACTGGGATCGGGTCAGTGTAACAGCTGAAGGGCGAGCCCTCACCAGGTACCCACCATGCCAAACTCCTCCCTACCCCCAACTCTGGCCCCTTGGGAAAAGAGGAAGCATTGGAGAATGCACCCTGGAGAGGGGGGGAAGCTGAGTAGGTCAAGAGTGGCCATCAGGAAGATGGAAGCTGATTCAGAAGTCAAGGGCAAGAGAAACTCACAGGACTCCAGTGCCTTAGGAGAATGGAAGACGATGGGAAGGAATGCCCCTCACTCAGCAGGTCCCTGGGGGCTTCTCCAGCAGGCCTGCTGCTTCCTAAGCCTAGAGCTCTGAGAAGCTGCACCCACGGCCAGGCACCACCACATCACACCAGTCTGCTATTGGGAGAACTCGCACCATTCCCACCTGAATTCCGGGAGTCGAAGAGGAGAACACATCGGCCTCTTTCCTCCTCCCAAGGGATAACCGAGCCTGAAAAGGGGGATACGGGTACACAGAATGCAACCTTAACTCTCTGCCCAGAGCCTCACCCCAGACTAACGTCCAAAAGGGCTAAGTCCCTTTTCCCTCCCTTAATAACCCTCTCGTTCTCCCAGCAGAAAGCTGGCCCGAGCACCCCGCGGCTCCCTGCCGTCGGCCTCTTTCCCCGCTCCCCCAAGTCCCTGACTGTGCGCGCCCCGGTGACTCATCCTGCCCCTTTCCGGTGAAGCCCAGACAAGGGAAGAAAATAAACGCAACTTTCCAAAGAAAAGTCTGACGCGGGAGGCTGCAACAGGAGCGAGCGGCCGGCCGGTCCGCCAGCCGTCGGCCCGACCCGGAGCTCCGGGGAGGGGCCGTTCCCCGCCCACCCCGCCACCGGCCTGGGATAGCCCGGGCGCCTCTCGCCCAGCCCGCCCTCCGCGGAAGAAAGCGCAGCTCAGTGGGGACCCGAGCTGGCGCTGGGCACTGGGCGCCCGCCCGCGGCATAGCAGGGGCGCGTCCCCAGGCGCCCGCAGCCTCGCGCCCTCCTGTGGGATTCGCGCGGGACTCGGCCAGCAGCGCCCGGGACAGCCACAGCGCGGGCCCATCCCACGGGGCGCAAAACACGCGACACCGCGGAGCTCGGCCGCGAGCGCCCCTCCCTTTCCCGCACCGGGAAGCCTCTCCTCTGGGAGAGGAGGGAACGCGCGCCTACCTGGCCGAGGCGTGCGGCTGTCACCCGGGGCCAGCGCGCGCAAGCTCTACCCCCCGCCTCCTTCCCCCACGCGCGCCAGCGGCGGCTTTTAAATCTCCAGGTTACTCTGCGGGGGGAGAGAGCATGCGCGCTGGGGCTGCCAGGAGGGGGGCGGGGCGAGGCGGGACGGAGGTGGGGGGCGCTAGGAGGGGGGATGGAGGGGTGGGGCTGGTACCCTAGGGAAGAAAGCCGGAGGTCTCCAAGCTGTCTTTGTAGCAGTGGCCGCGACGGGCAGCCCCCGCGTGGCTTCCAGAATGCCCTATCATTACCTAGGGCAGTGCACCGCCCCCTCTGCCGCCGGCCACCAAAACATTTAGGTAGAAGCTCTCCAGCTCCGTGGGGCACCTCCCTTCCCCGGAGCCAGTCTGCGACCATTACCTGTGGGTGCCATTCCAGCCATCCCGGTCTCCCAGCAAAGCTGCCTTCCACCTGGCCAGGACCATTCCTTGGAAAGAGATGTCACATTCTCTCCGAGTTACTCTTCCAACTGTTTGCTGCTCTCTGATGCAAATTTTATCCTTTTTTCTGTAGCTAAAAGAAATTCTAGTTTTTTTTTTTATCTCAAGAGTGTGTTAAGGGGGAAGAAGGGATAATAATTTCCCCATAAAATGTTTCCTGTGTTAGCTGTTGAGCAAGGTCCTAACAGATACCTGTTTCCAGAATGCCTTTGACAGGAAAGAACCCTTCAAACAGGAGGTAGATAACTGGAGTCCTAGGGAGCCCTGGTCGTGGGCAGTTCGATTCTGAGTTGTGTCTTTTTTTCCTCTGTAGAGTTTTATTAGGGTAGAGAGAAATCCAGTCTAGGCGGATTGTTGTCTTAAAATACTACAAAGTCCCAGAAAATGCCTTTAAAGGGGGAGACCTGGTTGGCCTTAGCCCTGGGCTGAGCACTGAGGTGCTAGGTTCCAATGCTGGCCCTGTATCAACCAGCTATGTGATGTGGGGGCAAGTGTCTTCGGTGTTCTGGGCCTCTGTAAGAAGAGGGAATTATTTAGATTATCTCAAAGGACGCCTCCAGCTGAGACGCAAAGGGAAGCCCAGAAGGAAGGCAGACAGAGAAGGAAGAAGAAAACCGTGGAGCCCTAAGTGTGAAAGAGAGTAGAGAATCAAAAACTCAAGAATCTACCTTCTGAGTCACTAAACAAGTTTAACTTGAAAACTGTCTCAGTGGTGCCTTCCTGGGGCACATACCCCTCTAGCTAGGGACCCTCCTGGCAATGGCTTTCCAAAGTCTTTGGTATACCCATTTGTGGCCACTGGAGAGCCTAGGGTGGAGTTCTGGGTCCCTGAACTGGGGCCCCTCTGCCCCAGGAAACAGGACAGGAGTCAGGGGGAATTCCAGGTCAGCTGGAAAATTACAGAGCCAGGAGAGAGTAGACAGACGGTGTTATTTTCCAAGCTTGGAAAAGAACATAGGGAGCAGAAGAGAGTTGTCCCACCACAGATGAGTTAGAGCCCTCTCCCAACTACACCCACCCCTACTTATTGACCTACCCTGTGTGCTTTATGACTTGTGACAGAGGCAAGAGGAAGGAGGTCTCAGGAGTGTGAACACACAGCAGTGATCCCGGACTCCACCCAGGGCCTGGCCACCTGAACAACTACCTGGTCACTCCTCCCTGACCAAGGTGACTCTTTTTTACCAAATCAGGTAGATGCAATCTCTGGGTCCAACTCAGCACAGGGTGCAGTAGGTCCCTCAGCTCTGAAAATAGGCCCTACTTTCTTTCCCCCCCACCCCCCCCCCCACCCTTCACCCCTCCCCGTAGAGACAGAGTCTCACTTTATCACCCTCAGTAGAGTGCTGTGGCATCACACAGCTCACAGCAAACTCCAAGTCCTGGGCTTAGGCGATTCTCTTGCCTCAGCCTCCCGAGTAGCTGGGACTACAGGCGCCCGCCACAACACCCGGCTATTTTTCTTTTTTGCAGTTCGGCTGAGGCCGGGTTTGAACCTGCCACCCTCGGTACATCGCCTTACTCGATAAGCCACAGGCGCAGCCCTAGGCCCTACTTTCTGCGTATGCAGCCTTATTACATATAATAATACTAGAAAAGCATTACTGATTGTGTCAAGCACTATTTCTTTTTTTTTTGAGGCAGAGCCTCAAGCTGTCACCCTGGATAGAGTGCTGTAGCATCACAGCTCACAGCAACCTCCAATTCCTGGGCTCAAGCGAGTCTCCTGCCTCCGCCTCCCAAGTAGCT
>CAUYRH010142078.1:0-19303 GCA_963574655.1 Perodicticus potto | reverse complement strand
GGTTGAACATTTTTGTTGGAGTTGAGTTCCACCTTTAACACCTTCTGGTCTGAGAAGTTATAAGTCAAAATTTCAATGTTTTTTTTATTCTGTTGAGGTTTATTTTGTGTCCTAGTATATGATCAATTTTGGAGAATGTTCCATGGGCTAAGGAGAAGAATGTATATTCTTTATCTTTGGGATGGATTGTTCTATATGTGTCTATCAAGCACAGTTATTCTAGGGTCTCATTTAAGTTCCTTATATCTTTGTTTGATTTCTGTTTAGAGGATCTGTCCAGCTCTGCAAGAGGAGTGTTAAAGACCCCTGTTATTATGGTATTATAGTTATTGCTCAGACTGAGTAAGGTTTGTTTCAAGAATCTGGGAGCATTTAAATTGGGTGCATAAATATTGAGAATTGAAACATTTTCTTGTTGTATTTTTTCCTTAACCAATATAAAGTGATCATCTTTGTCTTTTTTTGACTTTAGTTGCTTTAAATCCATATATATCTGAAAATAAGATTGCAACTCCTCTTTTCTTCTGAATTCCGTTTGCCCGAAAAATTGTCTTCCAACTCTTAGCTCAGAGTTTTAACTTGATTTTGAAGCTAGGTGTGTTTCTGCAGACAGCAAATGGATAGCTTGTGTTTTTTAATCCAGTCAGCCAATCTATGCCTCTTTAGTGGGGGAATTCAAGCCATTAACATTTATTGAGATAATTGATAAGTGTGGTAGTGTTCTATTCATCTTATTTTGTGAGAGTCTGTTGTTTAGTTTTATTTTTTGCATTGGTGTGGAAGTTAAGTTGTGTCCTTTAATTTCTGAGTTCTTCCTTTGTTGTTGATCCATGTGATGGTCAGTGTGTAGAACAGGTTGAAGTATTTCCTGTAGAGCTGGTCTTTTGGTGGCAAATTTCCTCAATGTTTGTATAACAGTAAATGATTTGATTTCTCTGTCAACTTTGAAGATTAGCTTAGCAGGATATAGAATTCTGGACTGGAAATTGTTCTGTTTAAGTAGATTGAAGGTAGATGACCATTGTCTTCTTGCTTGAAAACTTTCATTGGAGAAGTATGCAATCACCCTGATGGATTTGCCCCTGTAGGTCAATTGTGCTTACTCCTGGCAGCTTGAAGAATCTTCTCTTTTGTCTTGACTTTGGACAGGTTCATCACAATGTATCTTGGAGACACTCTATTAGAGTTGTGGCAACCTGGGGTGATATCCCTCTGAAAGGAGTGTGTCATAATCTTTGGTGATATTTGGGAAATTTTCATTTATAATATTCTCTAGTATGGCTTCCATTCCCCTGGGGCATTCTTCTTCACTTTCTGTGATACCTATAACTCATATGTTTGAATGCTTCCTAAAGTCCTATAGTTAGGTCAGTGAACATTCTACTTTCTCTCTCTTCTTTTCTGCCTCTTTAACTCTTTGAATTATCTTAAGAATTTGTCCTCTACCTCTGAGATTCTTTCTTCTGCATGGTCTAATCTGTTGTTGATAGTTTCTATTGCATCTTTAAGTTCCCTAATTGACCACATCAGTTTCTTGAGCTCTGCTATTTCCTCTCTATATTCTTCTTATTGTTCATCTCTTATTTGATTCTGTTTTTGGATTTCCTTTTGGTTATTTTCCACTTTATCAGGAGTTTCCTTCACTGTTTCCATCATTTCTTTCATGGTTTTCATAATTTGTATTCTCAATTCCCTTTCTGTCATTTCTAAGATTTCTTTATAGGTGGAATCCTCTGCAGTAGCTACCTCACGGTCCCTTCAGGGGGTTGCTCTGGACTGGTTTTTCATGTTGCCAGGATTTTTCTGCTGATTCTTCCTCATGAGTGTTTTCTTTTATTTGTTTCCTTGCCCTAATTTTCCTTTCACTTACTCTTGCTCTTTAAGTTACTGTGCCTCTAGACTAGGGTTTCAATGAGTCCTTTTGGTACAGGACCAGAAGGATGAGAAGATTGAAGAGCAAGAAGGGAAAAAAGAAAGAAAGAGAGAAGAAAAGAGAAAAAAAAAAGAAAAGAAAAATCTATAGGGAAAATGTTGAAATAAATAAAAAAGCAGTATATATATATATGTTTTGCTGAATATTGTCTGGGCAACAGGTGATCTTCTGGGGATATCAAATGTTAATCACAATGCTGATATGGCTGTATAAGATGGAGACTGGAGGTCTCTGCTGATTTCTCAAACTCTGCAGGGTGGAGAGCCTAAATCTCTCCTTAGCCCGCTTACAAGGCACTTTAAACTGCTAACCTTGGTTAAGCAGAAGCTTTCCCAGGAAAGCACTTATGCTGGAATCACTCCTGAATTGGCTGACCACTTACCTGGTGTGCCAAAACCAGTCTCACTCTATGCCCCTGAGGGCCGAGTCTGTAAGGCATCTCAGTCCCCGCCTCAGACTCACCCAAGGTCTCCCACCAGTTCCTCCCTCTGTGACCCTGAGGGCCAAGCTTGCTGGGGCAGTTCTCCCACAATAGCTCCATGCGGCCCACTGCCGAGCACTGTTATCTTCGTCCAGTTAAGTGGCAAGTCTGGGCCCTAGACAATGCTTAAAGTCCTCTGTACTCTTGCCCAAGTTCTCCTGAGGTAGTTCAACTGAGTGCCAAGTCAAAAAAAAAAAAACAAACAAAAAAAAACAAAACACAAAACAGCTCACAGGTAAGGCCTTTCCAGTTTGCAATCTCACTGTTGCTGTACTTATAGCGGCCGGTGGGATTAGACTGAATGAACACATGCAACCACTTACCAGTTCTCCACTGCTTTTGTCCTCATCATGGGGTCCAGAAGTATCTCACTGACTCCCTGTGTCCCTAAAGGGATGTTTCTGGGCAGATCCCACCAGCCAGAGATGCCTGGAGTCTTCTCTTCCCAGTCTCACTGTGCCCAGTTGCAAGGAAGCTGTTACTTAGCCGCCATCTTGCTCCTTTCCCTGCAATATTTTTAAAGCGAGAAGAAATCTAAACTTCTCACATTGTATAGAGACAAGGCTCTGGGGAAACTGAGACTCTGAAAACATTGAGTCATATGAGCAACTTAAAAACATTTTGACAAATGACAGGCATAAGTGAGGAATAAGAGCCAGAGAATGAGCCAGGGAACTTTGGGAAGTGAGACTGCTTTGTGAGTGGCTGTCTTGGTGCAGCACCTGGTGTCCAGTCGCTCAGGACAGAACATTCACAGGAATGTTGTGGCATCTGTGTATTGTGAGGTCCATCAGAGGCCAGAGTGGTAATGTATGAGTTGCTCTGTAGGCAAAGATTTCATCCTTCTTCCTTCTTCTTCCTTCCCCTTTCCTCCTTTGTCCTTCTACTTCTTCTACTACACTGGAGATTTTTATTATCCTTAGGAGGCCACCAAAGCTCGAAAACAAGCAAAGCCACATCGGGAGCATATCTGAGGCTTATGTGGGTCACTGGGTTCCCGTCTCCCTCTGCACACATTGCATGTCTCTCCCCATTTTGGGGTCTTCCCAGAAGGGTCATAGGTCCCCCTGAATGATGAACATTAGCAGGAGAAGTGCAGGAGCTGCTGGGAGGTGTTATCCCTATTTGCAGGTGCTTGTCCTTTCATCTTCCAGTTCACTGCTGGCCTGTGGGCTCCCAGCACATACCTGTGAGCCAGAAGGGACCCTGGCTCTATCACACATCCTACCACCAAGGCCTGGTGTGGGTCTCTTTCATTTGCCGCAACAATGGCTCAAATGTTTATCAAATACGGTCAGGTCCTAGATGCTGCTGAAAGTGGAGGAAGGACAATCTGAGACCAGATGGAGATGGGGCATTGCCCTCTTCAGGACTGCAGTGACTGTTCCTCCCCCATTCCTCCTGTATTCATTCCTTCAGATGGGGCTAGCTGTTGGAGGACATGCTAGGCACAGAGTAGGTGGAGTACAGAGGCCCGAAGAAATTGAGGCTTGGAACAAGTCCCTAAGCTGCTGCTCTGGGTGTGCTCTGCTCGGCTCTCTCTGGATCTGTTCTCACACCCTGTGTCATGCTCTGCTGGGAGGAGAGGTAGGAGGTAGAAAGGTGGGGCAAGGTCAGCCTATTTATTGCCCTGGGGCATTTTTGCAGGGTTGCGGTGTGGCAGTGCTCACATTTCTCTACCTTGGGCATTGCTGCCTCACCATTTCTTTTTTCTTTTCTTTTTTCTTTTTTTGAGGCAGAGTCTCACCATGTCACCCTCGGTAGAGTGCTGTAGTGTGACAGCTCACAGCAACCTCAAATTCTTGGGCTTAAGTGATTCTCTTGTCTCAGCCTCCCAAGTAGCTGGGACTACAGGCGCCCACCACAACGTCTGGCTATTTTTATTGTTGTTGTTTTCATTGTCATTGCTGTTTAGCAGGCCTGGGCCAGGTTAGAACCCACCAGCCTGGTGCATGTGGCTGGTGCCCTAACCCTGAGCTATGGGCGCCAAGCCCATTTCTTAAGCTTCTACATTGCTGGGCACATAATGTTTCTATTCTGTGCTGCCACTGATCCTCCTGAGGCTTTATCCTTCAGGTAAATGTAGCCAAAGCTCTTGGTCTGTTTGGTTTAGTTTAACCAATTGTAAGTTTGGCTGAAATTCATACTCCAGTGATTTCCCCAAGGGAGACTCAGAAGAGCAATACTTTTTGAATTCTTTCTTATTAAAAACTTTCATCTATAAATGAAGGACCATTTGGCTGGATATAAAATACTTCACTTACATTTTCTTCTAGCTTTGAAATCTGCTGAGACAAGCCTGGTTTTTTCCCCTTATAAGTGACTTCATCTTTCTGTTTGGCTGCACAAAGGATTCTTTTTTTTTTTTTAATCTTTGAAATTCAATAACTTTAATAGCATATGTTGAGGGTCAATAATTATGGGTTAATTTTCCCTGGTACATTGGATTTCTTTTAAATGAGTACATACAAATTTTTATTTTGTGAAAGAGTTCTTTAATCGTAAGTTTAATTCATTCCATTATTTCTATTTTCCTTTTTTAAAAAATCCAATTGCGCAAGCTTTTGCCCATTTTCTACACATATCATATCCTCTCCAGCCTTTTAAAGTCCATCTTTGTTTTCATTCTAGTCACTTACACAGTTTTATCTCTGGGCTGCCAGGCTGTCTCTGTCCCTGGGGTTTGCCCTCGTTCTCTCTCCAGTTTCCCTTGAATTTCCTGCGATGGTTTTCTTTTCCTTCCCAGCCTAGTTCCCGAGATCGCGGACTGGTGCTTTTTCTCACTATTGCTGTGAGTTTCCTTTTCCTGAGTTTCTGCACATCTGCTGGGTCCTCTTTCTTAATAGGAGAGATTTTTAAAGATTTAAAAAAAATGTGTGAAATATCAACTCACCTTTTTTTTTTTTTTTTTTTTTTTAATATGGAATGCCTCACAAATTTACATGTCATCCTTGAGCAGGGGCCCTGCTCATCTTCCCCGTATTATTCCAAGTTTAGTACATGTGCAGCTGAAGTGAGCACAGGTCACCTTTCTTAACTGTTAATGACAATGTTTTTCTGGCTAGTGTTATTTTTCTGTGAACATGTTAGGTTGCTATCTCCTGCCTTTTCTCATGGTGTCTTTGTCTGAGTTATTTCACATCGCTTGTTAGCTAGTGAGTTAGACGTTCCTAGGAACACAGTGGTCTTCTAGGCACTTTTCTCCTGCCACACAGGCACGTTGTCTCCTGAGAACGAGACTTCTCTACCTGGTAAGCTCTGACCTCAGGAGAGGGCTGTCCACACGCAGCTGTGGACCGAATGTGCTCCAGGAAGGTGTCTCATTAACGTGCTCAGATCCAGTAACGAGCAGCTTCGCACTGGTCTCAGGAGCCTACTCAGAGCTGAGGATGATTAAGCCTCAGGGATTAAGTAATAAAGAACATTATGTGTAATATAAATGAAGTTATTTTATATGTAAAAATAACTTAAAAGTGCTTTAAAAGGGTAAATTGAAAACATTTTCCTACTCTGTTTTCAACATTAAAAATTAGAAAGATAAAATTTAGCATGAAAATAATTAAAACTAGCTTTCATGTCTATAGTGTGACTATTTAACAGAGAAACCAAAGGGAAAACGCAATAGGAAAAGGGGAGGCAGAGACATCACGATAGAAAAATAAACTGACTCTCACAGAAAAGAAGAAGGCCCAGATTAGTAGGGCGCCTGTGTGGGGCGACTGATGCTGGAAGAGGCTGGTCGGTGGTGGTCTGGCCGCTCACACTGTGAGGCTGAGTGAAGACATGCCGGGCGGGAATGTCCCACAGCACAGCCTCCTGATTAAGATTATCTTCTTGAGGGGGAGGGTGGCTGCTGCTGTCTCTGGGGGTTGCTAGTTGTCACTAGCTTGAACATGTCTCTTCAGAGAGTGGCTGTGCTTGGGGGGACACCAGCCTCCTCCAGCCGTCCTGCTGTGGAGGGCAGGGCAGGGCACCATGGACAGCAGCACCATTGGGCAGAAAGGGACGGTCCCTGCTGCCCCTCCCTGAGGGACACTCATTCTTCCTGCCCACGAGCTCCGCCTGGCAGACCTCCTGGCTTCAGGGACTTCCAGGCTTGATCACAGGAATGGGATTTTTAATAATTGCAAAAAGGCAGAAACATGGTAGCCCCGTCCTACAATTTGCCACCCAAATTCTTGTTCTGAAAGAAACCTCATCACTCCCCAGTGTTACAGACACTCCTGGTGTGAATTCTGTATTTTGGGGCCCATAAAGTCAGACTCTACCTTCGTGTGCTCAGAGCCTAGAGTGGGCCCAGCATGAGTCTGAAAGGGAGACTTGACAGCGGGGAGGGGGGAGGTGGGGGGTAGGGTGAGGGGGTGATGGGATGGGGGTGGGGGGTCAGCTCTGCCTCCAGACCCTCTAGCCCTGTCGCCTCACAGATCTTTGGGCCTCAGGCTGAGAGCTGAATGGAGGGAGGGGAAGAAGGTGGGATGTTCTGAGTGAACAGGCCTCCACTCTGCAGCCCTTAGGTTGTCTTCTGGGCCATCAGTGATTTGAAGTTAAAATAAGTAAAATGGTTTCAACCTTGGGAGTTCCCTAAAAGGTGTGGTGGCCAGACCCCAAGAGGGCCCTGATACGTCCACTTCCTGGTATCACACCTTGTGTCACCCTCCCACCCCCACCCCACAGAATGATCAAGTATCCCTTCCATGATGAGGTTACATAAGATTGGAGCGTCTGTCTTCCTGGTAGACGCCTTTGACTCCCTTGCTGCTTTGACAGAGCAAGCTGCCATGTAGAGGGACCTCATGTCAGGGAACTGAGGTGGCCTCTAGGCAGCAGCCCGGAAGGATCTGAGGCCTCAGTCCTAACCCATAAGGAGCTGAGTCCTGCACCTGCCCTCTGAGTGCAGAAGTGGAGCCCCATGGGGGACTCCAGGCCAGACTGACTCCTCCAGGGCAGACTGGTGAGAGACCCTGGGACAGCAAAGGAACTAGCTGAGTCCTGCCTGGGTTTCTGACCGACTGGAACTGTGAGATGATAATGTGTGCTGGGTAAGCCACTAAATTTGTGGCAATCTGTTAGGCAGCAAAGGATAACTGGTGAAGAAGGTACCCAGTCTTAGCCAAACTCAAGGTTAGGGACACAATCCTTTAAGACTCCTCCTGAGATTCTGGCACAAGTCACAAGTTTGGGGATGTCAGCAGCCACCCTCATTTCAGACCAACTGACTACAAATTTGGGGTTCTCATAACTACCTGCAGGTCTAGTAACTCACTAGGAAGACTCACAGCACTCAGGTACCTGCTCTAGTTACAGTCACAGTTTTATCACATCAAAAGGACACATATTAGACCCAGCCAAAGGAAGCGCTGAGTAGGACAGAGTCTTGGAGTCCTGTCAACTCTGTGTGATATACAGAGTATTGGCCACCAGAGTGCTCCCCTGAGCTTTATGTCCAGAGATCTTACTGAGGCTTCATTACCATGGCATGACTGATTAGATCATAGCTTGTGTGGTTAAACTCAACCTCTTCCCAGAGTTTGGGCTGATGTTATGTGACTCAAAGCTCCAGCCTGCTGATGGCAAGGTTGTTCTTTCTGGCTGGCTCCACCATGTTGGCCTTGCTGTGTAGGCCCCACCGTGTTAGCATAAACTGTCAGATGGGGTAGAGAGGCCCAGCAGGCCTGACAGACACTCCTATCTCTTAGGAGGGTCTGGGAGGTTTGGAGGTTTCCTCTCAGGACCTGGGACAAAGGCCAGACTTCTTTCTGGGTAAAATTAATTCTTTCTTTTTTCTTTTCATGGACAGAGAGTCTCCCTTTGTTGCCCTCAGTAGAGTGCGATGACATCATAGCTCACAGCAACCTCATACTCTTGGGCTCAAGTGATTCTCTTGCCTCAGTCTCCTGAGTAGCTGGGACTATAGGTGCCACCACAACAATGCCTGGCTAGTTTTAGAGATGGGATCTCGCTCTTGCTCAGGATGGTCTCGAGCTCCTGAGCTCAAGTGGTCTACCCCCCTCAGCCTCCCAAAGTGCTAGGATTACAGGCATGAGCCACCGTGCCTGGCCCTAAAATTAATTCTTCACTATGCATACTTTTGAGGGGATGGGAAAAGAGCATTGATTATTCAGGAAAGCAGGGTAGGGAGTGTTCCTGCCCTGAGGACCCGAGACCAGGTTGAGTATAGCTCTGGTTGGAGTTTGTTACTGTGCTAGACTCACTGAGGACACTAGAAGTTTTAAGTAGGAGGGTTTTCGGGGTGGGGGAGTCTAAAACTTGAAAAAAGGCAACACGTAGTTTTGAATTCAACCTTTGAACATCATACCCAGGCATTTTCTAATGAGCCCACCTGAAGGTCACCCACCTGTCTTGGGAAATGTAATTATGTTTGACTAATAATTCATTAAGACCCAGCTGCTTTACAACCCTGTAAAATTAGAGGTCAACTAGTAGAAATCTGATGAAGTGCTCTGATTTTTTTCTGACTAATATCAGAGATAACAGCAAAGGTTATGGTTTTATTGACTTGTAAGATATTAATCAGCTGTTTATATGTAATTCATCAATCGTTGCTCCCCTCCCCTATCTTTTGTTCCCTCCCCCGTCTTTTTCCTCTTCTGTTGTTCACTCCCTCCCGACCCTGTTTCTCTTCACCTCTTGCCTTTGGCTTCTTACCCCTTTCTGTCTTGGCTTCCCATAGCTCACTCTGCGGCCATGCGGCCCGAGAGCCGGTCTGCTCCTTACTGGTAGAGGCGTGTGCCCCAACCCAGAAACTAGGGTGGGTATTTAGTAATGTTTGATTTCTGTGAGTACAGCAGAGATAATGCCCAATTCAGAGCTGGTTCGTTGAGTCCCCATGTCTGGCTCCCTGGTGGGGGTCGATATATCTCTGTGTCCTTCAGCGTTCATGCAGAGGAGGCTGAAATGAAAGTAGAACAGTGAGCAGTAAATTACGGAGTAAGTGAAAATATACACAGGACCCCTGTGATTTTGTGTGAATCCGATGCTAGGTTCTAATCGATATGATGTATTTTTTTATTATTAAATAGCCCATTATAATATAATGGGGGCAATAAATACTGATAAAAGTGTTCCCAGTGAGTGATTCCTTTTGGAATAATGACTATTTGATTATAGAATGATTTGGCTCTTAATTTACACCAGCACTTAATGTGTTCCTGTTAACTTAATACTCTCCCAGTGGTGAGTGCTGACCGGTCCCAGACAGTGATGGATGTGGGCACCGAGGGAACCTCGTGAGGGAGCAGCTCCTGTGTGGGGCTGCTCTGGGTTCTGTGGCCTGCAGGCCTCCCGATCAATCCAGACTGAGCCTTTCTGCTGCCAGGGGTGCTGGCTGGTCTGGCAGGGCACCGTGGTGAGATGGCAGTCGAGGTGGTCTGAGTACTTGGTGTGTCTGTGCCACCTCTCTTCTTCTCTACCCGTGGACTCAGGATAACATAACACCTGGTGCATTTCCTTGTTCAAAGAGAACTCTTTAAGGGCCCAGTCTGTGCCAGGCACCTTTGAAAGAAAAAAGTAATCACAAAACAGGGATACTACAGGGGTATGGTGTCTTGGAAAGGACAGGCTTTCTGAGCAAGATAAAGCCAGATGCTGGTTAGAAGGTCAGGGATGGGCTTTATTCAGTAATAACCACTGCAATGGGGGAGGTGCTGCAGTGTGGACCCCGTCCAGCTGTGTTGATGGGGGCGGGTTCTGAAGGGGAGGGAGGCCAATGAGCTGGGCTCTGGCTTTGTTACCAGGTTTTGTTGGGAGAAGTGAACTTCTCTCTTTGTTAGGGACATCGCAGGGCAGACCAGAGCAAGGTGCCCATGGCTGACTGGGAGAGTGGGAGTTAATCCCCTGAATCCCTGCATTCCAAGAGAAGGTTTCCAGGTCCCTGAGGGGACACTGCCAAGTGGGAGAAAGAGAAGAGACCCTGCAAGCTTTCCCAAGTGGCTGCTCTGAGCAGTGGGGGTTCAGCGGTCTGTCTGTTACCAGGTGCTGGCTGGAACAAATAAGAACCTTCCTGGCAGCTTTGGTTTTCAGGCAGGCATTTGGGGGGCCTACGGCTGGTGAGGGATGCAGCCTGGAGCTGGTAGAAACTGGAGTGGGGGTGCAGTGAGTCATTTCTCTGAGACTCTGCCCTTTCTAGGCCAAAGTTGAGCCCTCACTGAGGAGTAGGCTCAGGGTAGCCTGGCGACCTCTGTCAGTCCCATTAACACAGGAGGGATTTGCTCCACTGACCACCCACTAGCTGCAGAGCAGAGGGGGAGACCCCAGCACCCACCATTCCAAATGTTAGACCCTGGCAGTCATTCTGTCCTGTAGGACAGAAGAAAACGAGAATTGTCTAGCTGGAATTTCAGTTTTCCTAAGTGAGCCTTAAGCTTACTGGTCATCAGACACTGTCATCCCCAAACTCAAAATGTGTAAAGCTGAACTCACCACTGTCTCCCAAGAAGTCAGCCTCCTCTCTTACCCATTTATATTGATGGCTACACCCGCAGTGTCTGGACACGTGTTTAAAAATAGGCTTTCAAAAGAAGTATCCAGATTTGCTTGGCATAAATACTCTCAACACAGCTGATTCTCAGGGTCTCACGTGGCCTCGGGAGTTGGCTCTGGGGAGGTGGTCTGCTCTGGCTTCCATCAAGTCCTTCAGCTTGAAAACTTGAAAACCTTCGGCTCTGACTCTCCTTCCTTCCCTCTTCTGGCATTCAGCATCAGGAGAAAAGGCTGGGTCGTCCCTCCCTTCCAAGCCTTTGGAGAGTCATGACACTGACACAAACATGTTCCTGAGAGGTGACGTGCCAGTGCCTCTGGTGTCCGTCCAGATGAGGGACTCACAATAGGGCTAGTAACACCCGCCAAGTGCATTTTGGCAATTTCTGGGAGTGCTTATTATTGTCAGACCAAGGGATCACCATGGGCATTAAAAGGCTGGAATGGAGGGAAGTCCTGTGGAGTGCAGGACAGGACTGCCTAAGAAATAGTTGTTCTGGTTCAGCACGTCTTTAAAATCACATTCATAAAGGTGAAAAATTGGTTTGTAATTTCTAACGCGAGAGCCTAATTCCATTTTACATACAGGCACAGACTACTTTTGCATGGTTTTAATATATACTGACTCTTCTGGGTTTTCTTGTGTTTTGCTTTTTTTAGACATGGTCTCACTCTGTCACCCCTGCTGGAGTGACATAGCTCACTGCAGCCTGGAGTTCCTCCTGCTTGGCCTCCCGTGTAGCTGTGCACACGTGTGTGTGCCCCACACTCAGCTTCTGCTGCCTTTCATTCTGCTGTTCACCTGTCCGCCCTGTCTCTCTTATTTTTTTGTCCTTGTACAGAATGGCTTCTGATCTTATTTTTCTCCAATCCAAATTTATTCATGATATGTATGGGTCAGACAGTACAATTCATTGTCATGTTTGAGGATAGTTGTGGCCAAAGACAAAACACACATCGTTTTATTGTAAATTATTTTCTTTGTACATCTTCTTTAGTAAAGTAAGGCATTATATTTACTTGTTAGAATTATGTACATAGCTTACATTATCTTTGAAACTTTTTGGAAAATTTTTTCAAGAGGACAGAAGATAGGACTTTGGAATGTCAAACGCCTGGGGACAAGCAGAAGGTCATTACCCATCTCTGAAGCAAAGTGTCTGATTTTAGAAACATACAGAAAAATGTGTTTGTTTTTTCTAAAGAGTGTGTTTCTAGACCTGATGAACTGACTTTTCTGAACAGGCAGAGGACACCCTTGGAGAGGCGTGCTTGTGTGCCAGAACCCACTTTCCGTGCAGTCTGCATCTTTGAGGCTGGTCTGCATTCACTTGTGAGATCTCAATTAAAGCAGCTCAGATGGGGTGAGAGAGAAAACATTCAGTTCTCAGGACAGCTGACACAGGCAGGAAAGCAGGTTCCTGGAGCCCCTGTAGGGGCTGGGCTCATCCTTTAAATTTCTGGGCGGTGGTGAGGTCGACAGATCACGAGCACGGTGCTGAGTACCTGGGGTGGAGGGTCAGGGCTGGGAAGCTTATCCTCTGTCACAGCCGGGTTTCAGTAACTTACCAACAGGGGAGGCTCCAGAGGGGCTCATACAGGCTCTGACAATTAGGTTCTCAGATTCATCCTGGACAAATCGCCGCATACCTCCCTGGTGAATATCACTATGGTGGCCTTCAAAGTGCTCCCCTTGGGAAGCCGTGCACCAGTGCCAGCACCTCGTCCACCTTTCAAAGCAACTTTGAAACTCTTTTTTTTTTTTTTTTTAATTTTTTATTGTTGGGGATTCATTGAGGGTATAAGAAACCATGTTACACTGATTGCATTTGTTAGGAACTTTGAAACTCTTTTTCTGGAATGGCCATCGTAGCTGTCATTGTGCAAGGTCTGACAATTAAGTTCTCGAACATATCCCAGAAAAAGTACTAAATACCTCAATGCTAAATGTCACTACGGGAAGGTGACCATAGTGACATTCAGCAATGACGTATATAGCCTCTGTCTAGGTTGAGTTTGTGAACTTAATTGTCCTGCCTCATAGGTTGAACACCACTCCGAGGCTTGTGACAGCAAATTCAGCACCAAGAGCAGTAGAGAAACGCAGGGCTGGGGGCAGGCTTGTCATTACGGATTCCAGGCACGTCTTATGGGGCCTTGCCTGCGAGACCCCCTCTGCACACAGGTGTCCCTGATTGCTCTGAGTCCAGCTCAGCACTTGTTCCGGTGCCACTGCCCGTGACTTCTGGGAGTCAGCTCACTGTCAGGTGTTGATTTATGATTTCATTAAAATGCGATCAAGAGGTGCCCTGGGGTGATTACTCACTCTCGCCACTGCCACCTCACACACTCAGCAGCTGCCAAGCACACGGGAAAGACACATGGACCAGTAGAGCCGGCCTGGATTCTGAGGGCACTCCCGTCGCCCAGGTGCTTGGGGCAGCATGGGCTCTCTGGTGGTGGACGGCTTGGCCTGACTCAGCCTGACCGATAGGCTTTGACCTCTCTGATGCAGCTTCTGTGAGCAGCTAACTTGGTCACAGACCTGAAGGTACCAGGATGCAACGCCAAGCATTCTTTATGTTCATCTTTTTGTGACAATAATGTTTTTAAGCAAAACAGTTCAGAATGGAAGATGGTAGACTGTAGGAGACACCTGAAAAGAAACCCCTTGGTAATAAGGGAGTGGGGAAGGGATTTAACATCATCGGTTTCTCGTTAAAGAGCACGAGATGGGAACACCGACATTATTGCATAGCAGTCCCACACCTGTGGTGTATCACTGCTCCATAAAGAGCCTCAGGAGGCGCTACGAGGCTCCGACTAAGGCTGGCAGACTGCTGCTGAGCGATTGCTGCTGAGATGCTCGCTCCTACTAACACTGACTGTGACTTTGAAGGTGCTTCGGCACCTGAGAGCTGAATGAGACATACCCAGAGTGAACATGTAGAGCGGTCTGCGTCCCGACAGTTTCTTGGGTCGGGGCGGGAGACCTGGTGTCCCGGCTGTGACAGTAGACATTTAAAACATATAGTTCTTTAGATAAACATCCAAAGAGATTTGCTTCTGACATTCCATTTGGTGCCCTCTTTGCTCCATTTTAATTCACTGTTTCCCGACCTATTCTGAACTCCAGCCGGTGTCCACCCTGTGCCTTCCTGCATCACCAGGTGGGCGTGAGACCTGGAGCCGAGACGCAGAGGGAGGACGCAGAGGAAGGAAGCCAAACCCACTGCAGGGAGGGGGAAAGGCGCAGTCCACGGGGCGCAGGGGCCCCAAGCAACTTCACATGGCTAGGTCTGCTTTTTCTTGAGACAGAGTCTCACTTTGTCACCCTTGGTAGAATGCTGTGGCATCACAGCTCACAGCAACCTCCAACTCTGGACTCAAGTGATCCTCCTGCCTCCACCTCCTGGGGCTGGCACTACAGGCACCTGCCACAACGCCCAGCTATTTTTAGAGACGGGGTCTCACTCTTGCTCAGGCTGCTCTCGAACTCCTGAGCTCAAGCGATCCACCGCCTCAGCTCCCCCAGAGTGAAGGATTTGGTCTCTTGTTAGCTGCCTCCTCCTTCCACATCCCAAACTTCCACTAGACGTTTTTAGTTTTTTAAATTGTGGTAAAATCCAGAGAACTTAGCATCGTAACCATTTCTACGTGTAGAGTTCAGTACGTTAAGCACATTCGTGTGTCTGGGCCACCATCGCCAGCATCTACCTCCAGAGCTTTGTCATCCCACGAAACTGAAACTCTGCACCTGTTACACATGAACGCCCCCACCAGCCCCGGCACCCACCTCTCTGCTGTCTCTCTGCATCTGACAGCCCCAAGGACCTTGCATAGTGCACTCAGACTGTGCTTGTCCTGGGTGACCGTCTTATTGGCACCTTCAAGGCTCCTCTGCACTGTAGCATGTGTCAGAACTTTCTTCCTTTTAGAGGCCAAGGACCCTCCTGTCCATGCTCCCGCTGACAGGCACGTGGATAGGTCAGACCTTTTGGCTGCTGTGGACCCAGGTGCGTTTCCTCTAGTCTGGTCACTGAAGGCACACATGCCACAGCCAGGCTTTTCTTTTTCTTTCTTTCTTTTTTTTTTTGGTTGCAGTTGTCATTGTTGTTCAGTAGGCCCAGGCTGGGATTCAACCCACCAGCCTCGGTGCATATGGCTGGCGCCCTACCCATTGAGCTACAGGCGCCGCCTCACATCCAGACTTTTTTTTTTTTTTTTTTGAGACAGAGTCTCACTTTGTCACCCTGGGTAGAGTGCCATGGTGTCACAGCTCACAGCAACCTCCAACTCCTGGGCTTAGGCGATTCTCTTGCCTCAGCCTCCCAAGTAGCTGGGACCACAGGTGCCCGCCACAACACCCGGCTATTTTTGTTGTTGTTGTTGCAGTTTGGCTGGGCTGGTTTTGAACCTGCCACCCTCAGTATATGGGGCCGGCGCCCTATCCACTGAACCACAGGCAGTGCCCACATCCAGACTTTTCGAATATGCTACATTGGCCCACGGATCCAACGTTATCTTCAGTCCCTGGGCGTCCTTCCTGTCCTCAGGTCAGGCCTCACCCTCAACTTGCCCTTTCTCCCACTCTGTCCCTGGTGGGCAAGGGTCCTCACCCCGCTCTGTCCTTGTCCCTGCCCCTCTCTGTCTGGTGTCTACCCCCTTTCTGAAACCCTGGCTTTGTTCTCGTCACTGGAACTGCATTACCTCTCTGTGGTATCCGTGAAATCCAACTTGGTGGGTCTGCTTCATGGTGGCGCCTATGGATGTGACTCGCCAGCCTTGCCCTGGGCCTTCTTACAGTAACCGTGGCACTCCGGACAGGAAGGCTGAGTTCACAGAGGAGAGTTTGGTATCGATATGAAATAAAACTTACAATAAAGCCAATCAAACATGTAATTAATTATACAAGCCATGGTTATTATGCTACTTGGTAATTAGGCACGAATGATAAGCAGCTCATAAGTGAGTGTAATTAGTTTTGCTTTGGTGTGGCCTGCCCAGGCATTTCCGGAGTCAGTCGGGGGTGCTCTCTGTGTGTGTTGGTGGGAGAGAGAGTGTGAAAGGGTGACCTGGAGAAGAAGCAAGTGGAGGGAGGAAAGGACAGGAGTGCTGGACCTATCACAGCAGGCCGGGGAGGACGTGTTCTCAGGAGGGCTCAGCTTCCACTCTGCCTCCTCCTGGTCACCTGTGTACCCCCTAAAGTGAGTTCCTATTCTCTTTTATTTTTCTAATCTCCTCCCATGACCTGGACAGAGGAGGGGTGTGCATGCTGGCAGCGCAGCCACATGTACGAAGGGAGGACTCCTGCTCACATGTTTCTGCCCCAAAGTCTAGCCCCTTGCTCACCTGGCCGACCCCTTTGATGAAGGGGACAGGGACGGTGGAACCTTGGTAGATTATAGGACACCCTGAAACAGGATTGCCCACCTTCAGGCTGAGGAGTTACTGCATGAGCTCCAAGCATTGTCTTACTTTGAATAATTGTCTTATCTGTATTTGCCCAAATTTAAAAACACGCGCAAGGATGCACAGGGATTGGTAAACTATAAATGCAAAGTATTTGTTGAATCTGTGGTGCTTTATCATTGTCTATATTTAATCAACAGAAACTAACTGCACAATTTCTATCCTATGAGCTGTTTATACAGTTCAAAGGGGGCTTGCTTTTTAAAGCTCATGCCCTGGGCGGCGCCTGTGGCTCAGTGAGTAGGGTGCCGGCCCCATATACTGAGGGTGGTGGGTTCAAACCCAGTCCTGGCCAAACTGCAACAAAAAATACCCAGGCTGTGGTAGGCGCCTGTAGTCCCAGCTACTCGGAAGGCTGAGGCAAGGAATCTCCTAAGCCCAAGAGCTGGAGGTTGCTATAAGCAGTGACACCACGGCACTCTACTGAGGGTGACAAAGTGAAACTCTGTCTCAAAAAATAAAAGCTCGTGCCTTGTTTCCTTCTCTTTTTTGTGACATTATCTGGGGACACCTACTTCCTTTTCACTGAAGGCCCTTCACTCCTGTCAGACCAAGCTGCCCTCTGCTCCTGAAGCTTCCCACTTACTTCCCACCTCCCACCTCCCTTGCTTAGCTCGTATTCACTTTATTTCATTTTTAAAACTTATTTTACATTTTATGGTTTTATATTTTGTAAATGTGACCTTTCACGCATTTCTGGGAGCTGCAGGCCGGGAGCCTCAGAGGCTGCTGCCGTCCTCCATGAAGCTTTCTTTGGCCCCTAGGCCGGGGCACCTCCTTCCTCCTGAACTCCCGTAGTGGTGAGTTCTTACTTTGAGCACCTACACATTTTGGCCTTGAGTTTAATCAGTTGGGTACTGCCTTGTCACCCTGTGTGAAGCACCTCCTCAGATTATTTGATACAGTTTTAGAGCTAGGACAGATACTGCACCATCTCAATGAGTGGCTTTTGAATCACACCAGATGAAAATGCAACAAAAAAGCCTAAAAAGTAGCCAAGTAACTTGAAATTTTACCAGGGAAAGATGTGAAACCTACTGGCTCAACCCTTTATATCCGGCGTCCTCAAACTTTTAAACAGGGGGCCAATTCACTGTCCCTCAGACCGTTGGAGGGCCAGACTATAGTTAAAAAAAAACAAACCTATGAATAAATTACGCACACTGCACATATCTTATTTTGAAGTAAAAAACAAAACGGGAACAAATACAATTCACACCAACGCATGTGCCCCGCAGGCCGTATTTTGAGGACCCCTGCACAACAACTGAAGATTTCTGGGCCCGGCCTCCCGACTGCCTTACGCTAACAGAGGATCAATAGCGTGTGTGCTCCACCCCCAGGACTCTGCTCTCTGCTGGTGATGGTGGTGCTGAGAGTTAATCCGAGTGGCATCGGGTCAGTCTGGCAGACGGAGCTGACACAGCAGATGGCTTCTGTCTTTCCTCAGCTCACAAAGACAGCAGAAGAAGCAAATCAGCAGTGGCACTAAAGCTCTATACACAGGGCTGAACTCAGGAAAGAGAAGTCATCAAATCTGAACAGAAAGAGGAAACAAAAATCAGAATGTTGCTTGATTATGGGGGCTGAGTATTAACACCTGTGCAGACAGGTGGCTGGGTGGTCAGGTGTGAGGACAGAAGACAGCCCGCTGTGTAAATCCAGAGCTTACCAAAAGCTGCCCTGAGTGAGATCATCAAAACTTTTGGCTACTCTTTTGGGGACGCCGCAGGGAAGGCTGACATTTGGTGTGATCAAGGGCTACAAAGAAATTCGGCACTTTCCTGCACTTCCCAGGTATGGGGATCTGGTTCTTGTCGCTGCATGGGTCAGGGATCCTATGCTGAAAAACCTGGTCTTAGATGGGTAAAACCCATAGATTCTTGGCAGAGGCAAATACAAGGTGGCCATAAAGTTCATGTGCAACTTTAAATCGCACACTATTTTACATTGCACACGAATTTTATGGCCACCCTGCATATACTCCCCTGTAGGGCACTTCTATATACCCAGGTGCTTTGGACTTTTTAAAGTATTCATATTAAATATATAAGAAACCACTGATAGTCTCAAAAAAATAATGTATTCTTCGTAAACTCCTAAACTAGCAGAGAAACAAAAGAAAAGTTGATGATTTGGGGTAGGAAAGAAGAAAAAAATAAATATGGCACTATATGCCCCCAAATTCAATACTCACAATAAAAATGAAAAGATTTAAGTTACTTATAGAGAACATTGGTGTGACGGATTATTAGATAGCAATTAAAAGGTCAATATGTATCAAATTGCAGACGGATATGTACAGTTGATAAAATTTATAACTGAAAGGTTTTTAAAAAATGCAAAGAAATATATGAAGTAAAAACATGAAAAAGGGACTAGAAAGAGGCAACAGCTCCATCATGGAAATCACTTCTGGGGAGGGAGCGGGAGTCACAAGACCGGTGAGGAGAGAGATAATTTTAAATCTGCACAGGGGTTCCTTTTCATACAAAAAGGGAACCTGGAAAAGTTAATTATCTTTAAAAAGTTAATTCATTCTTGTTTTTTACCTAGTTTCCAGCATGTTACTCTTTCTAGGGTATGTTAAGTTTTTATTCAGCTAAATTACACATCTTCAAAGGCCAATTAATTAACCAAGTTTAATGACAGGAGCTCAGGGAAGCCCAGAGAGGGGGGAGGTTTTTTTTTTTTTATTGTTGGGGATTCATTGAGGGTACAAAAAACCAGGTTACACTGATTGCATTTGTTAGGTAAAGTCCCTCTTACAATTGTGTTTGGCCCCCAAAAGGTGTGGCACACACCAAGACCCCACCCTCCTTGCCCCTTCGAGAGGGGGGAGTTTTGGGCAGGAAAGCTTTCAGTGGTGTGATGGGACATGGGTGGGGTCCTGCAGAAGGATCCTTGGAACGAAGTGTTTG
>CAUYRH010142077.1:0-19746 GCA_963574655.1 Perodicticus potto | reverse complement strand
ACTCACTTGAGCCCAGGAATTGGAGGTTGCTGTGAGCTGTGATGCCACGGCACTCTATCCAGGGTGAGAGCTTGAGGCTCTGTCTCAAAAAAAAAAAAAAAAAGAAAAGAAAAAGAAAAGTTAATATTTATGATAACTTTTATTATTCCTAATAAACTGAAAATATAAGTATATTAACATAGTATTCAAATTTATGAGAGAACTCAGCAAGATTCAAGACAAGATATACCAATATACAAATACCATAGCCTTGCACTCTAACTATAGCTCTAATCAGTCATTAACAGATATAACTGATTTATAAAAGTAATGTTAAAGTGCTTTATCCACAATATAAATAAAATAAATAAGAGTAAAATAAGCAATATCAATTTATGAGACTTTTATGAAGAAAATAATGAATCTCTATTCAAAACATATGACTTGAATAAATAGCACGTATTCCTAGATAAAAAGAATTACCATGGAAAACATTTTATTTCTCTTCAAATCTACGCAAATACGGTACAATTAAGCTTTCATCACCAATAAAACCTGAGTAAATAAACTTCTTTAGAATATAAGCTGTATAGGGTTCCTGAAATTCAAATTGCAGGAGCTGAGAAGATCTCAGATAAATAGCTGATCTGAGAATCAACAAAGAGCCTGGTAAAGCCTGTCAATTTCAAAAAAGCATGCATTTAACAATCATGGTTAGGTAAAATAATCCTTGACTACCATCATCACCCTCACTCACATATAGAGCAACGAAAACCACAGGTTCAACTGGTCCATGTTTACAGCAGGTAGCTCAGGGTTCAGAAGCCATAGGGATTATTTTCAATACTGGCTAATGGTTCTAAGGAACCAAGACAAATAAACCAACTCAGTAAGAGTAAGCCTAACATAATATTTTGCTTAACAATGATTTTTAAATGCATACCTTTGAAATTGGCAGTTTATTCTTTAAAATTTAGAATATATAATTTTCCCTTTTCATATGGAATTCACATTTCCACCACTAAATTGTATAGTAATACGCTGCTTTATGCCCATGTTATCGCAAAATATGTATGTACACTAAAGTTTTTTTATTTTATTTTTTTACATATACATGTGTTTATTATATTTCCACTTTTTGCCTCCACAAAATTAAAAAGGCTTAAAATTTAACAATAACAATGTTTGACGTAAGAACTAGAAACAAAAACCTGGCAAAGAACGAATGAAGATGAATACATTCAGAAAAGAAATCAGACGATTGCTGCAACAAAGTATTAAGCAATAATAATAATAGCAATGCAAAGAAAGTAATATCCACATTGTCAAATAAGTTTAAAGTTTTAAATTTTATTATATAACAATTATTAAATCTCTCTTTTGTTTTGAATTGTATCATAATTGTTTTAGTAGATAATCTTAGCATATGCATATTATAAATTTAACAATAAAATGTAATAAAGAATGAAATATTTTTTTCAAAATGCAAACCTTAATGAGATTAATAAGGCAATATTTTTTTATTATTGCCCTTATCAATGGATAAATGAGTTATTGTTACAATTTGCCTGCACATAGTAAATTCTACTTAGTTTTCATCTTATGATTTGAAACATAAAGGAAGTTTGTTTATATGTACAGATTGATAGGAATGAAAGGAGTTTTGTTTTAATAATACCACTCGACTTGAAGGTCTTCAGAATTTCATGCCAAAATTACAAAATAGTGTCTGATCAAATATTATTATTTATGATGAATCAGTTAGCAAGTAGATTGCTATCCTTTGAGTTTCTTGAAAGCAATGAACATGAAACAATATGAATTACAAAGTACTTTGTTAAACCCGGTTATTAGCACCATTCACTGTCTTGGCTTGATTTGGGGAAGAGATAATACCCAAAGATGTTCTCTCAAGGCTTTGCAAATGAAAACTTATGATTTCTCTTACTCTATCTTTTGAATGCACGTTGTTGAACTTGATATATTAAGAAAGGGTTTGTGTCGGTAGCTTGTTTGTGTCCCTGCAAAGTCACTCTCCTTTGTCCTTTGCCCTGCTCTTTATACGGCTGGGCTGCCGGCGTGGAGGAAGCAGAGGGCTGCCACGCCTTCTGATTCCTCCACAGTCGCAGGTGGGAGAAAGCTCGGCACACAGTCTTGAAGGAGAGAAGCGAAGTCAGTGTATTTGTACTTCTGCATCCTTCTCCTTCAAGGCAGCCTCAGACTGGCTGTTTCCAGAGAACAGCCTTGCTGACAAGAGTAACTCTCTCCCCAAAAGGCTCTCCTTTTTCTTGTGCCGTTGGTTCAGAGCCTGACCTACTGCCCATTGTGCACCCTGTGGTTGTTCTGTAGCCCTGTCATCCCCCTTTAATTCATCACGTTCACAAATCCTAATTTTAGTACACCATTTGTTGACATCTGGACTGATACAGAGTTGAAGTAATAAAGACATTTAAAGATTCATTCATGTAATATTTTTAAGTGTTTTTATCTTGAACTTGACATTCTCGTTAAGATATTTTGGAGTTGCAGATTTGGCTCATTCAATTTATGAAAAACGTTCAGGATACGGCCCAATTAGCAAAGCTGATTCTCATTTTCAAGCCAAACACCTAATTCTTTCTTTTTGTCATGTAAAGTCCAATTTCATTTATCAATTTACATAAATGAGTTATGCGTTTCCAGGAATGACATTAAAAATATTGAGAAACAAACAGTGGCACACATTTGCCAGATAGATTAGTAAATGCCATGACTCGATTTGAAATATTTTATATCGGATGTAATTTTATTCATTTAAGTTATAAAAATTAGAAAATATATCAATACTCTATTTCTCTTTATTTAACTTTTGTAATGCCATGCAATACTTGTATTTAGTATTAAGTACTATATATTTAGCTAAAATTGGTCATTTATAAAACAAGGATATGATATAAAATATGATACACAAAAAATAAAATATATAATTTTTTAAATATTTACTTGTATGTTTGCATACATTTTGGCTTTCAGATGATTAAATAAGAAGCAAGAATAAAAATCAGAACTAAATTCATTTAGTTTTCTATACATCATGATCAAATTTTCTTGTATGTTTAATGATGCTAACACTAAAAAGTCTGATAGAATAAAATTTAATTTTACAAATTAGAAGTAGGACAAAGTAATCTCATAATTGTAAGTAAGGTGAGAGATAATTGTCACTTGAAATATAGTTTATGACTTGATTTGGTAAAATAGGTTTTAACTTTCTTATTGATATGATGAAACTATAAATCTTTGAATGCAATTTCTCTCTCTCTCTCCCTCACAAACACACATACATATCCACACATAAAGTTCTACATTAAGAACTTCTACCATGATAACTTTGGTGTATAACACCTTGGTTATATTTACAAATGTCTTTATTGCTGTACTACATTGATTCTACAATTTGAAGATTCTTTCATTATAGAAAGAGTACTGAGAATTACCTGATAAGAGTATCTTAAGTGTAAACAGGGGCCAGGAGGAATGAAAATATTAGCCTCCAATAATTTCTTCCACCACCCCACTCTACCATATATCAGATATATTTCACTGTAGAAAAGGTGAAATGTGCATTTTTTGTGAGCATATTTATATGATTAACATTCTACACTCTTAAAAATCCTATTTATGATAGTAGCCAACAGTCAGCCCTATGAGTTTCGGGTGTGTTAATTAAATCATTGAAAAAAGTTTCTTTTGTTTAATGCCTGGAGGTTATCAAAAAATGCAATTTTGTGGTTAAAGCAGCCTTAAAGATCTAAAAATTAATTTTCTTAAACCTATCTTATAAAATTACCTTTGAAAAGTATTTAACAAAAGATATAAATAACCTTGCCCCCAAAGAGGTCTGGCTTTGCACTTAGCTTTGAGGAGGTGATCTCTAGACCTTTGGAACGTCCTCCCTAATGAGGGCGGCTTTGTTTCCCTAAGGGCCTTGGCAACTGGACGTCTAACAATGTGAATTATAAAGGATGCTTTGGGCCATGTGGTATCCATTCAACATTTAATAGACTAGACCTTAGAATTGAGACACGTGGGTGGTCAAACATGGAGTCCCAGTGAATACTGTGGACAGTACAGCTTGGATAAATTCCCTCAGTCGGCAGTCTGATGTGCACATTGTCACACATCGATGTGAGCAGGTAATACAGCCCAAAGACAATGGAAGCTCCATGTTTGGAAACCCCAGACAACTCTGCCTTGGGCATCTCTTACCCTGGCTGATTTTAATCTGTATCCTTTTCCTGTAATAAGCCCTAGCAATGAGTATAACAACTTTCAGTGAGTCCCATGAATCTTTCTAGTGATGGATCAAGGCTGAGGATGGTCTTAGAAAATCCCAAACTTGAAATCGGTGTTAGAGTGAGGATGCTGTTGTGGACTGTGCCTTCTACCTTCACAAAAGTATCTCATATCCCTTTTTACAGATACTCCCCCTTTAATGATAATATACTAGAGGACATTGAATGCAGATAAAATCATGCCTAACATGGCCTGTTACCATGGAACCAAGAAAGTAATTATGAGCTCTCTATCTACCAAGAGATCATAAATGGTACGGAGATTTTCACAGAACTGTTGCTCCCAAAGGTCCCAGTTATGGAGGAAAAGGACATTGTATTTGAATATTTAGAAGCTTTCAAGTAAAACGATCTTTTTATATAAAATTAAGGACTATATAAATTCCTACAATACTAGGAATTGTAATTACCTTTCCTTGGTTTCTGGAAGTTAAATCATGCAGTTGTAACCAAGTATAATGCATACTTCAGAGTGGGTAGATCTTCTTTCTGCCGTGTTCTTAGAGATATAATGTGGTGAATGACAGCAGGGTGGTGGGGTGACTGAAGTATAGCTCACCAGACACGTTCAAGGCAACTGGTGAAGAAATGTGGCCCAATATTTTAACTGGGTTCTTAAATCATAGAAGTTTGGCAGTAGACCTCGGGGGAAGGGGTGGGTACAGAAAAAGAATTAAGAGAGAGAGAGAGAGAGAGAAAACACAAAGAAAACAACACAAATCCCTTAAATAATAAAGCCATATGTATTTCAAGTGATTTAAACAACCATCTTACATCAAATTCCACCTGTGTATGCAAGGCAGTGTTGTTCAACATAACAGCTGAGAAGTAACTGTTTATTATTGATAGCTATTCAGGCTTCTTCAGAGGGAGGAAACGCTGAGCATGTCTATAACCGGCAGCCTTATCTCTGGGAAGCAGCAGCCCGGAGAACACAGCTCCCACCATCTGTGCTATATTCTCAGATCTTAGCAGCTGAGAAACAGCAGGTGACAGACTCCTAACTTCTAGGGAGATGGAGGAATCACACAGCAAAGAAATAAATATTCAGCACAAATTACTCATGGCATCACCACTGTTTACCTACCTAGAGCTCTTTTGGGAAATTATACATTATCAGTTTCAAATCATACACCTTAAGTTACCTGGTGTTCCAAGCTGTCATATCTGTCTGGTAGCCTAAGTTTTAGAGGGTTACAGATTCCAAGTCTTTTATGAATATTGTGCCTTTGATGCTTGTTTCATTTCATTATAATAGACAACGCTTGTTGTTTAACACATTGCGTTTTGCACAATTTGTCCTGGGTAAGGACAATATTTAGGTGAACCTTTTTGTAAACAGTAGAAGGAAAAACTTTCAGTGAATTCTGTCATTAATATTTTGAATATCATTATTTGTTCAGTTATTATTGTTGCTTCAACAAGCTGAGTTATTTTAGCTTTTGCGTTTTACCTATTATTTGCTCTGATTAATAAAAAGAAGAAGAGAAGTTTTTACTTTACACCTAAGCAGCCAGGTAAAGACATGAGCTGGGCCAGGGAGAGGACATAGGATCTCTCAGAACTAATGAGAAATCTGTCAATTCTCCCATAGGTACTTCTTTTACTGAGGTTTATATAGCATATGAATATATCCATTGGTTTTATTTTATTTATTTTTCTTTTATTTTGAAGGCCAATACGGAATAAAACATATCCAGTGTTTTTAAAGGGATGCATGTTCCTATTAAGTGATATAAAATTTCTGTTTTCCAAGTCATAAAATATTAGTAAGTAAATGAATGAAAGAGAGACAGGGGCGGGGAATTATTAACTGTACGTTAGTGAGGGTGAGTACAGGATTTAGAGATAAGAGCTCGGTAAGAATGTGGTCTGTCACGAGAGGTGGCCACGATGGCAAGCGGGAGCAGCTTGCACACACAGCTCCCAGCCTTCCCGGTGCCCCCTTTCCTTCTGGGGTGAAGTGGGTACCGTACTTGCCTTACCTTAATCATGGCCCTGCTGCTCATACAAGTTTCCCAAAACACAGAGGGAATGTTAACAGAACGAGAGTACGGATTATAAAACATGTGACAATTACCTGCAGAGAATTTCATAATATGTTTCATATTTCCTTCCTCATCAAGCTTTTTGTATTTTATTCATTTTTATTGTATTTCTGTAGTGATTAGAGTTGACTCGAAGTAACGTTCTTCATCTTGTCATATCTGTGATATAAACAAAAATGTTTCTAATATTTTATCATCAAGAATGATTATTACTGAATGAATTTGCTAGTTGTTGTTTATCAAGTTAAGAACATCTGTTCTTACTTGGCTGAGAGTTTTTAATCAGACACAAGTACCAAAATTTATCAACTCTATATTCTTCAGCTACTAGGTAATATTTCTTTTCATATCGTTATTGTAATGTAAATTGCAATAATTGATTTTCTAGAACTAAACTAGCCTGTCGTTTTTGGAATCATTACTAGTTTAAATTTCCCAATATATTATTTAGTATTTTCCCCTCTAAGCACTTTATAATTTTCTCTTGTCATACTGGCTTCTGGAATTTATATCCATGTTATACTGGACACAAAAGGAGTGAAAAAGCCTCTTTTCATTTTTAAGCCTCTAAAATTTTCTGTAAATTTAAATACTTAAAAAAAATGTTTTTGGTAGACTTCACTATAAAACCATTGAGCCTGGTGTTTTATTTTTGTTCTGGTTTGATTACTTAAAGCCATCCTTTATAACTATGATAAATTATGTTTGTCCATGTATTTTTTCATCATTTTCTCTTTTTAATCTTTTTTTATAACACAGAGTTTCCTTCTGTTGCCCAGGTTGTGTCATCAACCTAGCTCATAGCAACATCAGACTCCTGGGCTCAAGCGATCCTCCTGCCTCAGCCTCTAGAGTAGCTGGGACTACAAGTACCCACCAGAATGCCCAGCTAGTTTTTCCATTTTTTAGTGGAAACAGGGTCCACTCTTGCCCAGGCTAGTCTCAAACTCCTGAGCTAAAGTGTTCCTCCTGCCTCAGCCTCCTAGCATGCTAGGATTATAGGCGAGAGCCACCATGCCCAGCCTTCTTTTTAAACTTTCCATCAAAGTTTTTCATGGTTCTATTTCTTCTAATGTCTGTTTTGGTAAATTGGTATTCTTCAAGAAATATGTCTTGTATTGGTAAACCTGGTATTCTTCAAGAAATATGTCTTGGTTCAACTCCCATAGCTCGGTGGTTAGGGTGCTGGCCACATGCGCTGGGTCTGGTGGTTTTGAAACCAGCCTGGTTCAAAAAACAGGCATGCTAAACAACAATGACAACTACTACAACAACAATAAAAAATAGCCAGGTGTTGTGGCAGGCACCTGTAGTCCCAGCTACTTGTGAGGCTGAGGCAAGAGAATCATTTAAGCCCAAGAGTTTGAGGTTGCTGTGAGCTGTGATGCCACAGCACTCTACCCAGGGTGACATAGTGAGATTCTATCTCAAAAAAAAAAAAAAAAACATAGAAATATGTCTTTATTATCTAAGTTTGCATTTTTATTGGGATAATATTTATAATATCATCTTACTATATTTAAAATGTGTTTAGGGGCTCGGCGCCTGTGGCTCAACGGGCTGAGACGCCAGCCACGTACACCTGAGCTGGTGGGTTCGAATCCAGCCCGGGCCCACCAAACAACAATGACGCTGCAACCAAAAAATGGCCGGGCGTTGTGGCGGGCGCCTGTAGTCCCAGCCACTTGGGAGGCAGAGGCAGGAGACTCGCTTGAGCCCAGGAATTGGAGGTTGCTGTGAGCTGTGATGCCACAGCACTCTATGCAGGGTGACAGCTTGAGGCTCTGTCTCAAAAATAAATAAATAAATAAATAAATAAATAAATAAATAAATAAATAAAAGACGTGAAAACTTTTCTGGAGCAAGAAAGTAGCTCTGTAAAGATAACACATTTTATTTAGAATTCCTATAAAAGACATGAGAAAAACAATAAAAATAAAGGGGTACTGTGAAGATATATTTTGCATATATAATATGTACATAACATATATAATAGATAAAAACTGCTGTCAGAATATAGAGATCTTTAACCATTAGTAGATAAGCAAAAGACAACCTAATATAAACTTAAAATAAGACAAACAAAAAGTGACCTAATATAAATGTCTCAAAGATAAAAATAGACATGTCTTAGGAAAACAAATCCCTAGTAAACATAAAAAATAAATTTAACCTAACCAAGTCTGACAAAAAGCAGATTTAAATAAAGTATAATCTTCTGTTCCCATCGGGTTGACAAAAATTGTCAAAAGAACTAAACAACTAATATATAGGTATGACTAGAAAAGAGGTAGTGAAAAGGAATTATCATACCTTACAGGCAGCAAAGTAAACTGCTCTACATTTTCTTGAAGTTATTTGACAGAGCACATCAAAATGTAAGTGCAAAGATCTTTTAAGCAAATAATTTCACATCTTGCTAGCTATGGGAGACACCAGTCATGTGAGCCTAGAAACATCTTTGAAAAACATCCCACCATCTTTTGGATCAGTTTCCACATTGTGAGGCCTGCCATCTTGTTAGATACTGAGTGTTAACCCTGGCCTCCCCTGCAGCTGGGAAGGGCATGGGCCTAGGGCCCATTAGACATGTGTACTTATGACTTGCACTCTGAAGTGAGCAATGCAAAGAGCTGGTTCTGTGAGGGGCTTCCACTCTGCAGCATAGGAGGGGTATAGATGACAACCTCTGTTCCTCATTGGGCCAGTTGACCCAGAGGTCTGAAGTCAGTGCCAGCAGAGGCAGCTTCCAAAGGACCAACATCCCTCTTCAACAGTGAAGTTCTGGGCACTGGTCCTTCAAAAGTAGGCTAAAACCTCCTGCTCCAGGCCACTCAAGCTTGGGTCTGTGAACAACTCATCTATTTCAGTGAATTCCTTTCCTCTTAAACTGGCTTGTATTTGTTGCCTGCAGCTAAGAACTCTGAGACCGTAGCTCCTTGAGAAATAGACACACATACATGAAGAGGCATGTACAAGAATTGTCTCTAAAGCACTGTTTCCACAGAGAACTTTAATAAATGTTCACCAATAAGGGAATAGTTAAATAAATATGGAGCACTTGTAGGAGTTAAAACAAACAGGGGAGGCGGCCCCTGTGGCTCAAAGGAGTAGGGCGCCGGTCCCATATACCGGAGGTGGCAGGTTCAAACCCAGCCCTGGCCAAAAACTGCAAAAACAAACAAACAGGGGAGATCTCTCTCTCCTGACATCCTGACATACAAAGATCTTCAGGATGAAGTGAAAAGAGCTAAATGCAGGCCAGGTTTGGCGGCTCACACTTATAATCCTAGTACTCTGGGCAGTGAGGTGGGTAGATCACTTGAGCTCAAGAGTTCAAGACCAGCCTGAACAAGATTGAGACCCAGCTCTACTAAAAATAGAAAAATTATCTGGGCATGGTGGCAGCCACCTGTAGTCCCAGCTATTTGGGAGTCTGAGGCAAGAGGATCACTTGAGCCCAAGAGTTTGAGGTTGCTGCAAGCTATGACACCATGGTACTCTGCCCAGGGCAACAGAAAAAAAAAAAAGAAGAGGAAGAGGAGGAAGGAGAAAAAGAAAAATAAGGAGAAGAGGAAGAGGAGGAAGAAGGAAAAGAAGAAACAAAAGAAAAAGAGGAGGAAGAGGAAGAAAAAGGAAGCTAAATGCTCGGCACCTGTAGCACAGTGGTTATGGCGCCAGTCACATGCACGGAATATGGCGGGTTCAAGCCCGGCCCAGGCCAGCTAAACAACAACGACAACTGCAAAAAGAGAACAGCCGGGTGTTGTGGCAGGCACCTGTAGTCCCAGCTACTTGGGAGGCTGAGGCAAGAGAATCGCTTAAGCCCAAGAGTTTGAGGTTGCTGTGAGCTGTGACACCACGGCACTCTACGGAGGGCAACATAGTGAGACTCTGTCTCAAAAAAAAAGGAAGCTAAATGCAGAAAATATGGGGCATACAACCCAGGTTTGGGAGGCAGGTGTGTCCTTGTCAAGTGTTTTCTCCTACCTGTCAAAAATGGTTAGGACAATGGGACAATCCAAAGGGAGAGCATTCTGCTAATTGTGGTCACTTACCTCACTTAACATAGCCCACAGCACACTCTGTTCCCAGGAATAATGATCCAATTGTGTTTCTCCTATACTAAAGGGACTGTATGATTTATCACTCAAGCCTGGACACCTGACAGTGAAAAGGGGGCTAATTAGTTCTTTAATTTGGAAATTGGGACAACAGGTAAAAACCAAACTGCTCCAGACAAATCAGGATCAATGGCTACCACACCTGCGACCTACAAAGAGGTGTGCCATCCGTCCTCTATTTGCCCCTTCCCCACCCTTCTGCCTCCCGGGATGGATGATAACTGGTCTGAGCACATCTCTGAGGTCCCCTACCCTCTGGCTTCTGGCAGGACGTGGCCAATGAGGGACCCCAGCAGGACCGAGAAGGCGAGAAGGAGAGTGAGGTCAGGGTTTTACTCTTAGCTCCTGCCTCTGGGAACAGCTCACACTGGTGATACCCTGCCACCATGACACCTTCTCTACTAGTTTCCCAGGGTGCCAGAACAACTTACCATAAGTATGGTGGCTTGAAACAATAGACACTTTTCTCTCACAGCTCTGCAGGCCAGAAACCTGAAACCAATGCATGGGCAGGCTGGTGCCTCCTCGATGTTCTGAGGTGGGGTCAGCTCCACGCCCCTCTCCTCCTGCCCACGCCCACTGCAGCATTCTGTGGCTGTGGCCACATCACTCCAGGCTTTGCCTCCATCTTCGCATTGTCTTCTCCTCTGTGCATGTCTGTGCCTTAAATCTCTCTCTCATTTTTTATTACAAAGACATTTGTCACTTGATTTAGGACCCACCCTAAATTCAGGATGATCTCATCTTGAGATCCTTAATTCAATTGTGTCTGCAAAGACCCTTTTTCAAAATAAGGTCACATTTACAGACACTTGGCAGTTAGGATTTGGACCTGTCCTTTCTGGGGTCACCACTCCAGTCATTCACCATCCTTCCACTTGCCAGGAACATCTCCTATCCTGTGTCCCACGTTCCTTGGGGCCTAGATGGAGTAACAACTCCTACCGTTACTCAGCTATCCGTTGAAGTCTTCTACACCCTGTCCACATCTATATAAGAAGTACCTTTACTAATTCCTCTTTGAACTCTCCCAGTTTGGCTTACCATCTAATTCCCACTGGGATCCTACCTGAAATACCTGTGGAGAAATCGGATGGTAGGCCAGAGCCTTAAAACAAATTCACCTCAGATATTGGGAAATGCCAGTATAAAAACTTCTTTTAAAACTGAACTTCACGGCTTGGCGCCTGTGGCTCAACAGGCTAAGGCGCCAGCCATGTACACCTGAGCTGGCGGGTTCGAATCCAGCCCGGACCCGCCAAACAACAATAATGGCTGCAACCAAAAAATGGCCAGGTGTTGTGGCGGGCGCCTGTAATCCTAGCTACTTGGGAAGCAGAGGCAGGAGACTCGCTTGAGCCCAGGAATTAGGAGGTTGCTGTGAGCTGTGATGCCATAGCACTCTATCCAGGGTGACAGCTTGAGGCTCTGTCTCAAAAAAAAAGAAAAAAAAAATGAACTTCACAAAAGTAAGGAGCCAGTGAAGGAGATTAATTTACAAACATGTAATTAATAAATTAAGGTTGATCATCCAAATACAATATGGGTGGCCAAGGAATTCATTACCCAATAATAAACCCTACAAAGCTCCTATTTTCCAGATACTATGCAAGAGATGACAATGAGAAGGAAAGAAAGATGTATACAATTACATTGCAACTTGTGGTGAGGAATGAAGAGAAGAACTAAAGGGTGTGGAAAGCAGAAAATCTAAGGTATCCCCCCCAATTCCTGCCCGTGGTGCATATGTCCTACATAATTCCTTCCCTGGAGTATGGGCAGGATGAGAGAATGTAACAAAATATGCCCCCCTATGATTAGTTACTAATTAGTTAACTTTGAATTAATCCAAGATTCTTTCAAAGATTTTCCTAGGTGGACAGACCTAGTCAGGTTAGCCCATTCAGGAGGGCAAATCCTCAAGGATTCACTTTCTCTGGCTGGAAGAAAGCTGTCGGTCCTGTTGTGAACAGGCTATGGGAGCCACGTGGCAAGAAAGTGAGATCCTCTAGTCCCTGGCTAACAGCTAACAAGGAAATAAAAGTCCCAAGACCTAGACCTGCAAGGTATTAAATACATAATTCCAATAGCCAGCCAGCTGAAAGAAGGACCAAGCTTCATAAGAGAATCACAGCCTGGTCAGATGTTTGGTTATGACTTGGTGAGACTGAGCACAGGACCCAACTAACCCATATTGAATTTCTCACTTATGAAAACTGAGATAATATATTTGTGTTGCTTAAGCTTCTAATGTGTGTTACTTTGCTACAAATAGAAAACTAATATAGGTGGTACTGATTTTTAGTGAAAGTTTATCCAGTTCTGATCAATGATAGGAAACACTATATAAAATTGAGACCAGGTGGCCCTTTTACTGGAAGATTATATCCAGAGTAAAGCAGGGATCCCATTGAGAAGCAGCAGCAGCCTCAGGATCATTGAGTTCTTATGCTCTGAGTCAAAAGTCATAAGAAACCCTTGCAAATTTAGTTTCCTTGGTCACAAAAATCAAGCGGCTTCTATAGGGCACATAAGCATTCCAGACTAGAGATACTGAAGGTACAGAGTGGATTGGGTGGGAGCACTTTGCTTAATCCTTCAGGTTTTTTGGTTTTTTTTTTTTAATCCTTCAGGTATTTTGACAGAGTTTGTGGCCTGGAGTCGAATTTATATGGTATCCCATTGGCCCCTCGGAAACATGATGCTGGGAGAATGGGGACTGAAGACCTCATTCTTGGCAAGGGAAAGCACCCCCAGAAAAAGAAGAAAATTAAAAAGTAAGCTGAGTGAGTCGGAACAAAGAAAAATCAGCTAGTTTACATTTAAGCTAGCCATTGTTAGCAAGCTTCCTGCCCTTTCTGAAATTCTAGCCTGTTGGGAATATAGCTTACAAACACCCTGCTGGGTCTGTAAGCACTCTGAGGAAAATGGTCATAGAAGAGGCTATGGCAAAGACCTAGACAGATACATTAATGGGGTCATTTCCTGCCTTGTAAACAGGCAAAGCAGATACCCAATGTGGAGATTTGCATTTGCCTGGGGCAGAGATCAAGGGAGTAGCTCGAGCCCTGAAATATGGGCAGAAGAGCTTATATCCCTTATTGCAGAGGAAGATCCTCTGTGGTGGTAATGGGAGGAAAATGCCTCCCTCCCACCATTCCTCAGAGGAGATTAACGCTGGTGGCATTTTACTCCACAGGGAACTAGCAGAGTTTAACACCTCCCTAGAAATCTGTGTGTGTGATCTCAAGCATGAGGCTCTCCCAATACAAGGCTCAGATTTCAGATTTCTCAAGGCTACCCTTAAGGTTAATAATAATAGGAGCTCATATGCTCACTCAGAAATTACTAGCATCTTTGTTCCCTCCCTCATCTTATCCTCTGGACAAATAGACTTCAATAAAATCAGAGTGGAGCAAATACTTGGTGCCATTGCCAGAAGCCCCCAAATTGGCAATGGACCCCTGAGCTCCCACCTTTAATTCTACTCTGCGTCTCATGTATGTTTCTTTATTATTGTTTCTAACTCTACATTTCTGCGGTCGATTGCCACCAGTTTTCACAAGTCTTAGCAGACCCAGCTGCCAGGGCGGAACCCTGACACATGATAGACAGCATGTATTGATTAACTGATTTAAAGCAGAAACCCTTAAATCTTATTAGCATAACACGACAGCAGGTTACTCATCCCCCACACAGAAAGTGCAATGACAGCATTCCAGTTGGGAGACAGTGCTCCACATCGTCTTCCAGAAGCTGGACTCCTCCCACCTGCATCTTTGCTCTTCTGTAGAGCCTCACAGTTCTCTATATTCAGCCAGCAGATACGGAGAAAGAAATGGTGAGGAATAGGAGGGAGATTCATATGGACCGTGCTTGAAAGTGGTACCCATCAATCCACATATATTCCGTTGGCTCAACCTCGGTCACTGGGACACTGGGAAACGGCACTCCGGGCTAGGTAAGTCCTTCCTAGCAACAACTCTGGACTGTGTGAGGAGGGTGAATCTTTTGGTGGGCAGACAGAATTCGAAATTTAAAGTAAAGTTCCCAGATGGCAGATTTAAGAATCCTGAGTACAAGGGGGCAGAGGTTAACTCCTAACGTGGGGATGCATATTCTGATTTGGAAGAGAAATGATGTATAAGACAGACAGATGGAGGAAACTTGAGTTCTGTCCTCAGCCATGAGCATGAGTTTGCAGCATTCTCATAAGACAGTGGTTCTCAACCTTCCTAATGCCGTGACGTATTTTCATTGTCACAAAGGGGTTGCGACCCACAGGTTGAGAACCACTGTATAAGGGAAGATAAAGGTATAACAGAGGTACAGTGAGTATGTGCTTCCACCTGCCATGAGTTTCCAGGAGAAAAAGAAATTTGCAACTGTTTGATATGTGATAGTTGAAAAGTACCTGAAATCAATTATACAAATGGTGAAAATGAAGTCATGGTTATACAGGAGATATAAAGCTCACATTACACAAGTTTGAAGAGGATGATTATGAGGTGGTGTGCCAGAAGAAATCAAAGATATAAGTCCTTTTGAAATGAGAAATTAGAATGATTTTTGTCCATCTCTTGTAAGCAAGTCATTGACAACCCCCAAGGCTGGTAACCCTTACTTGAAATAAGATGAAAGTTTGGGAACATGAATAGATGAGCTGTCTCTGACCTTGTGTTGATTCCATGGACCCACTCTCTGTGTGACCCTCTCGAGCTTCCAGCCTCTGGTCCTCCCTCTCCCAAGGTGAGTAGGACTCATTGTTAATAAGGGTGATGATGATGACAAGGATGGTGGTGGTAATACTCCCCCCAAACCAGTGATTTTCAACTGGTGTGCCACAAGAATTTTTAAAGATCATTAATTAAATTATTTTCAAAAGAAGTTTAAAGCATAGTGAGCATATTCTTTTTTTACTCTTTTTTTCAATCAACATAATTTAAATGTGCTGTGGAAGTTTAACTATAGGTTCAAGTGTGCTGTGAGATAAAAAAAAAGGTTGAAAAACACTGTAGAGAGAAAAGTGAAATGAAAATATGCTTTTGGAATGCACCATTCAAAATCCACAGTCATTAAAAAGTTTATAGTTTGCTGGCTATAAGTTTGCTGGCTCAGTGCCAATAGCACAGTGGTTACGGTGCCAGCCACATACACCAAGGCTGGCAGGTTCAAACCCAGCCTGAGCCGGCTAAACAAAAATGACAACTGCAATACAAAATAGCTGGGTGTTGTGGTGGGTGCCTGTAGTCCCAGCTACTTGGGAAGCTGAGGCAAGAGAATCTCTTACACCCAAGAGTTTGAGGTTGCTGTGAGCTGTGATGCCACAGCACTCTACTGAGGGTGACTAGTGAGACTCTGTGTCAAAAAAAAAAAGTTTATAGTTTGCTCTTTAGATGCCATTTCTGAACAAGCTTCTACCTCTTTCTTCATTGACTGGGTTTTCATACCTCAACATCCATTTTATACTGTCCATGTGTGGACAATCCATGTGGGAGCCATTAATCACTTGTAGCTACTGAGCACTGTTACATAGAGCGTCTGAATTGAAATATGTCATAAGTGTAAAATATACATCACACTTTGAAGACTGTTTGAAATTCAGAACTTAAAATATCTCACTCATAATTTTTACATTAATTACATGTGCAAACAAAATATTAGATTCATTGTAAGATTTTTTTTTTCTTTTTTTTGCAGTTTTGGCCTGGGCTGGGTTCAAACCCATCACCTCTCGGTTACATGGGGCTGGCGCCCTACGCCTTAAGCCACAGGTGCTGCCCACAATATAAGATTTCAATACAATTAATTTCAGCTGTGTGATACTTATTTAACATGACTGTTGGAAAATTTAAATGCCCACTTGCGGCATATATTTCTATGGGGCTGAGACAGCTTGAATAGTTCTCTAATGTGCACGTTTGTGAGTGCAGAGGTTACAATTCAACTCAGGTGTAAGCTCTCCGAAGGTAAGAACTCAATCTTACTCTTCTTTACGTGCCCCGAGGCACTAAGCAGGATCCACAGCAGGTAGCAAACACAGGTTTACTGGATTCCGGAGGATCTACTTGCTCAGTCTGGCATGCCAGACAAGTGGTTGTAGCTGGGCCTGGGGACACTGGGGAATGTGGGATGGTGGCGTGGAGGGGAAGGGCTGGGGGAACCTCACTGGAGCAGCCAGGCCATGCAGGATCTTTGTGCGCTCCTACAGTCTGGCTGAGTTTTCCCCACCGAACACCCTTCCGGTCCTCCGTGTCCACAGACTCTGGAGCTGTCTGCCACTTCTGCTAATCATTCACCATCTTTGGCTTCTTGCTCAACTGCTTATGGGCAGTGTTGGGTTTGGGATGAGCGATTCCTATCTTCAAAGTCCTGGCATCAGGATGCTGGCGTTTCAATGAACAACCTGTTCCCTTGATGTCCGGCCAAGGCGGGGGCCTGAGCATCCCAGAGGAGACTGAAGTGGGCTATATGTCCTGCGTCCGGTCCACTTCCACCTCCCCCTGCTGTTGGGGCAGCGCTGCTGCTCTCCCTCCTCTCCTGACCACTGCTGCTCAGTCACAGGGGCCAGGAGCAGCTGGGGGAAGCGAGCAAGGGAGCTGGACTGGGCTCTGCGGCTCGTCTCACACGTGAACCACAGATTTCAGTACTACAAGCAACACCGAAGAGCCACTCAACGCAGGTCTTCTTGAGGCCAGCAGACCACGGGCCCCCTGGCCCGGCCCTGCTAATACAAAGGAGAATGGACACTGTGCTTTTCCCAGGGAAAATCCCAAAACCAGGAGGGTCCCTGCAGGGATGTCCTCCCTAATTTGCTTCAGAAGCTTTGCCCTCAGATTTTCCCTTTGAATCTCTTTCCTCTGAGCATTCAGCTCCACAGGGCCTCCCAGGTATTCTGATACGTCACCAAAAGACAGACAGGGACGGGAGATGAACACAGTCGCTCCTTGTAACAATATCCTTGCCTTTTTAATTTCACTCTTGGAACATTAAGTACAATAGTCACTTTTTACATAAGGGTAGGACATTCAGCAAAGTAAGAGGGAACAAGGACTGGAATCCAGATCTGACTTCCAACTGATGTATTTCCTACTTCTCACGCTGCCTTCTTAGAGCCGTGTCTCTGCACTTCACAGTGGTCACCTCCAGCTTGCGAGGTTACAGATGATTTGTAATGTTCTTTTTTTTTTGAGACAGAGTCTCACTTTGCAGCCCTTGGTAGAATGCTGTGGCGTCATAGCTCACAGCAACCTCAAACTCTTGAGCTCAAGCGATTCTCTTGCCTCAGCCTCTGGAGTAGCTGGAACTATAGGCACTCTGGCTCAGGCTGGTCTCAACCCATGAGCTCAGGCAATCCACTGCCTCTGCTTCCCAGAGTGCTAGGATTACAAGCATGAGCCACCGTGCCCAGCCATAGTTCTTCTTTATGCTTACACAGTTTCCATGATTTTTCTATACTGACTTTATAGTAGTTGAATAAAACATCTAAAATGTAAAAATACATAAGAGGATTCCTTCAGCAAGCAAGCAGAACTAAGCTTGGTCTTTCTAACTGTGCTTCACCCTCAAGTCTCCAGCCCCACTAAATCTTCCAACAGCAAGAAGTGAGCCAAGACATTTGTGACAGAACCCGTGAACCCCAGTGGGTCTGGCACCCACACCTGCACAGTGTACTCAGGGGCTGCTTCACTTCCACCTTCAGATTCCCATAAAAATTCCACATGAAGCCACAGCTAAGTTGGACCCACGAGGGGAGGGCAATCCTGGGAAGCAAGGGTCTAGTTTAGATCCAGTGACACACTACAAAATCGCCTGAACCCAAAATCAGCATCAAAAGGTGGCTTTTCAGATTCCTTGGCTGCCCAGTAGAGATTCTGAAGTGGCAGTGGCTGGGCTGATGGGAGAGGGGAAGGGGAAGGCTGAAAGGACTATCTTGGTGGCCTTCATGTGTGTACCAAAGAAAATAGAAAAAGCCAGACAGGTGCTGTGTTTGTATTGCATGGTCATGTATCAAAATCTTTATAAATGTCTGTCCAGAAAGAAAACATTTGACTTTTCAATTAAGAAGTACTGAAGGCCCCTCAAGAGTGTACGAGTGCCAAGGCTTTCTCTCAATACCCTGGTAGCCCCCACCATTTCCTCTCTCCTCTGAGCATTGTGCACAATAGGAGGAAGGAAGCCATGGGGAAAATGTGACCAAAAGCACCTCAAGGGCTGTAAGAGGACCCCTGGCAGCCCTTTCACCAGCCTCCTTCTCCGGAAGAAGCCAGCTGGTTCCCAGTGTAACAGATGGAATGGAACAGTAAAGCCACATGACACCAAGTGTGTAGGCTTGTCTAGAGAAATATTTCCTTTCTGTGGGGCAGCAGTAGGTGGCATGAGAGGATATAAGTAAGTGGAAGGCAGTCCTTTCCAAACCCAGACCTGAAGTGGCCTGAGGTGTGGCCGTGTCCGAGTCTCGAGCTTTTCTCCTTTAGACAGGTCGGTAGTTCAATGGGAACCTTTATTGGTCATGTGTATCCGGGACTTTTTCTGTTCCTATATGGACTGTATCAGGCAATAGTGGTCTCCAAAGCTGTAATATTCAATGACTGTCTCTCGAATCCTTTGTGCCTTCCCACGAATAAGGGAAGATGGGCCAGGCTGTGGAATATATCCTATGGAGGTTTGTTAAAGATGGTGGCTGGTTCCCTCTTGATAGCTTATGAGATCAGCTGCGTTGAAGGAGGCTTAATACTAATGAACAGGGAGATGCCACCAAGGTTTATGTACCCCAAAGAGTGGCAGCATCTCACCATGTTCATCCTCCTTGCCCTCAGTGGCTGTGTAGACTTCGTGAGCAGGAATGTTTTCCCTCAGAGGTGTGTGGTCCTAGAAAAAGGGGCCCTGGTCCTGAGCTTCTACGAGCTCCTGCTGCTGCTGGTGTCACACGTTAAAGACTCGGAAGGGATCGAGCTGCAAGTCCATGCTCTGGTCATCATGGTGGTGTTCCTGCTGGTGCTGGTGCTGACGGCAGAGCTGTGGGCTCCCGACGTGTCTCACCTCTGGATGACCGAGACCTTTCTATTCCTCTTGATGGGCTCCTGGCTGATGCAGTCGGGCTTTATCCTATTCAGACCAATCTCCGGCTACCCATGGCAGGACGATGATATCAGTGACCTCATGTTTGTCACCACCTTCTTCTGCTGGCATCTCATGATCAATGCCTCGTGCCTGTTGGGAATCTATGGCTTCTCCTTTCTATGGCATCGCTGTTACAGC
>CAUYRH010142076.1:0-45379 GCA_963574655.1 Perodicticus potto | reverse complement strand
AATATTTTTGCATCAATATTCATTAGTGACATTGGTCTATAGTTTTCTTTTCTTGTTGGGTCTCTCCCTGGTTTAGGGTTCAAGGTGATGTTTGGTTCATGGAATGTGTTGAGCAGTATTTCTTCTTTTTCCATATTTTGGAAGAGGTTTAGCAATATAGGTACTAGTTCTTCTTTAAAGGTTTGGTAGAATTCTGAAATGAAGCCATCTGGTCCCAGGCTTTTTTTTTTAGGGAGATTTTGTATTGTTGATGCTATTTCAGAACTTGATATAGGCTTGTTCAAAGTTTCCACTACGTTCTGGCTAAGTCTTGGTAGGTGGTGTGCTTCCAAGTATTGGTCAGTTTCCTTCAGATTTTCATATTTCTGAGAGTAAAGTTTCTTCTAATATTCGTTAAGGATTTTTTGAATTTCTGAGAGGTCTGTTGTTATTTTGTCTTTATAATTTCTGATTGATGAGATTAGAGATTTTACTCTTTTTTTCCTGGCTAGGTTAGTCAAAGGTTTATCTATTTTATTGATGAATCAATTGATATCCATTTCTTAGGTCTGGCTGCTTTCAGAATTTTCTCCTTCATATTAACTTTAGTGAAGTTAATTATGATGTGCCTGGGGGATGTCTTATTTGGGTTGAGTCTTGCTGGGGTTCTGAAACTGTCTGCCATCTGAATTTCAGAATCTCTTGGCATGTCTGGAAAGTTCTCTTTCAGAATCTCATAAAGAAGAGACTCTGTCTTGTGAAGCCAATTTGTCCTTTTCAGGTATCCCTATAAGGCAAATACTGGTTTTCTTCAAGTTATCCCAGAGCTGTCTGAGAGAATGATCCATTTCTGCCTTCCATTTCTCTTCCTCTTTGAAGTTTGGTAGCGTTTGATAGCTTTGTCTTCCATGTCAGAAATCCTTTCTTCTACTTGCTCCATTCTGTTACTGAGGGATTCTACTGTATTTCTCAGATCTTTGAGGGCTGCAACTTCTTGTCTCAATATGTCAAAATCTTTAGTCATTTTGTCTTTGAATTCGTTCAATTCTTGATACATCCTTTGGGTCATCTTTTGCATTACTGCTTGACATTCTAATTCCATATTTTCCTCCATTCCACTGATCTTATTTGCTATCCAGACTCTGAATTCGATTTCTGACATCTCAGCCATTTGTTTATGCAAGGGATCTTGTGGTGTTTCTACCTTGTCGTTCCTTGGGGGAGTTGATCTACTCTGATTATTCATATTGCCAGAGTTTTTCTGTTGATTCTGCCTCATGATTATTTTCACTGTTGTCTGTGAACGTCCTCAGAGTTGGGGAGGTGTCTCTCCCAGATCAGACCCCGGCAGGATCACTCTGTTGTTGCTGGATCTTTGTACGGAGTGACCCTGTGTAGCTTCTCTGGGACTGCCCCACCCTGGGAGTTCTGGCTGTGGGAGCAGCTCTGGAGTGTGGCACACCCACCTCAAGCATCAGGGCATGATTTGGTTCACCTGGTGGCCTTTGCAAAGGGAGCTCGTGCCTCCTGCAGTCTCTGGCTGGGAGGAGGGCTCTGGAGGGAGGGTACGGGTTGTGCAGCCTCCTGAGTACCTGGCCAGTCGGGCGGGGCCAGTGCAGAGGCAGAGAGTGTAAGGGGATGAGGTGGGTTGTGTTGCTCCTGGAGTTCCTGGTCTGGGCAGGCAGGCAGAGGCCTGTCAAGTTCCCGGCAGAGTCCCTGGCTGGTGTGGGTGGCAGGTGGTGGCCCAGCATGGGGGTCCCAGCAGAGTATCTGGTCACGGCAGGTGGCGGGCCAAGGCTAAGTGGGGGCATCAGTCAGGGGCACACAGGGGTCCCTGCAGAGTGGAGTTCCTGGCCGCTGTGGATGGCGCGCCTGCGGCATGGATCAGAGCCAGTCAGGGCTTCCACCGGGTGGGGCACAGATCGGCACCACGTGAGAGTCCTGGCAGAATTCCTGGTCGCTGCTGGGGCCCCTGGGGTGCCAGTCGGGGCTGCACGGAGGTCCCTGTGGAGTGGAGTTCCTGGCCGCTGTGGGTGGTGGGCCTGTGTCATGGATCGGAGCCGGGTGGGGCTCCTGGCGGATGGCAGGCTAAGGTCAGGCAGGGCACAGATTGGCACCACATGGGAGTCCCAGTGGACTTCCTGGCCAATACTGGCAGCAGGCTGAGGTCTGGCGGGGTGCCAGTCGGTGCTGTGCCGGGGTCCCAGCAGAATTTCTGACGGCTGCTGACGGCGGGCTGTGGCCTGGTGGGGCACTGATCAGAGCCTCGTGTGGGTCCCATTGGAGTCCCTGGCCTGGGGGCTGGCAGGGGCTTGGTGGAGCTTCTGAGCCTCTTACCTGGTGGGTCGCCTGGTCCAGTAGATAGGGAGAGTGGGCGCTGCGGAAGTTCTCCTTCCTCAGTTTTGGCAGAGGTAAGGCTTCTGGTATGTCAGTTAAGGGGGGAAGGGTGTCCTGGAAGTTCAGAATGGCAGAAAACTTTAGTTCAGTTTTTCTGCCTGAAGCTTGGTTTCTTGAAGTCGTAGCTTGCCTCAGAGGTGACCTGCAGTTATCACTTCTCTCTTTCTCAGCTGGGCTCCCAGTCTTTAGCTCAATTGGGCAGTTTCTGGAGGTTATCTTTCCTTTTGGACAGGAGCCTCTGTTGGAACCTGCTTCCAGTCAGCCATCTTGCTTCCCACCACCTTTTTTTTTTTTTGAGACAGAGCCTCAAGCTGTCACCATGGGTAGACTGATATGGCATCACAGCTCATAGAAACCTTCAACTCCTGAGCTTGAGCAATTCTCTTGCCTCAGCCTTTCACGTATCTGGGACTACAGGCACCTTTCACAATGCCTGGCTGTTTTTTTATAGTTGTCATTGTTGTTTGGCGGGTCCGGGCTGGATTTGAACTCGCAAACTCTGGTGTATGTGGCTGGTGCCTTAGCCATTTGAGCTACAGGTGCTGAGCCTCCTCTAGGTTATTATATTTCTGAGTATAGAGTTTTATGTAGTAATCATTGAGGATTTTTTGAATTTCTGTGGTATCTGTTATTTTTCCTTTATCGTTTCTTATTGACATTATTAAATATTTTACTTTTCTAGTTAGGTTAGCCAAATGTTTATCAAGTTTATTAATCTTCTCTAAGAACCACCATTTTGTCCCATTGATCTTCTGATTGAGTCTTTTGTTTTTAGTTTCTTTTAATTCTGCTCTAATTTTGGTTGTTTCTTTTCTTCTGCTGGGTTTGGGGTTGGAATATTCTTCCTTTTCCAGTTGTTTGAGATGACCCATTAAGTTGTTAACTTCCTCTCTTTCTATTCTCTTGAGGAAGGCTTGCAACACTATAAATTTCCCTCTTAGGGCTTACTTTGCAGTATCCCACAGGTTTTGATAATTTGTGTTTTTATTGTCATTTTAGTCTAGAAATATGATTATTTCCTTCTTAATCTCATCTTTGGCCCAGCTGTCATTCAGCCTAAGGTTATTTAGCTTTTGTGACTTTGTTTGAAGATTTCTGTTGTTGTTGAGTTCAATTTTCATCCCGTGAGGTCTGAGAGGATACATGGAATAATTTCTATTCTTTTAAATTTGTTGAGATTAGATTTGTGTCCTAAGATATGATCGGTTTTGGAAGATGATCTATGGGCTAATCAGAAGAACATGTATTCAGTTTTATTAGGATGAAATGTTCTGTTGAGGTCTGTTAAGCCCATTTGTTTTAGGGTCGAGTTTAAGTCTGTTAATTCTTTGTTTAGTTTCTTCTTATAGGATCTGTCTAGACCTGTGAAAAGAGTGTTAGAATCTCCAACTATTAATCCTGCAGGAAGATATCAAATTGTTCATGTCTGTTCGGGTTTGGTTTATAAATTGAGGAGCATTTTCGTAGGGTGCATAAATGTTAATTATTGAAATGTCTTCATTTTGAGTATTTCCCATGACAAATATGTAGTATCCATCCTTATCTTTCCTTATCTTTGTTGGTTTAAAACCTGTTGTATCTGCAAAGAAAATCTTACCCCTGCTCTTTTCTGATTTCCATTTGCCTGTATTATAGATGTCCATCCTTTCACCCTGAGTCTTTTTTATCCTTTAAGGTAAATGAGTCCTTTCAATGCAAAAATTTCTGACCTGAGTTTTTGTATCCAGTTAGCCAACCTGTGCCTCTTTAGAGGACAGTTTAAGCCATTCACATTAATTGAGAGAATTGATAGATATGGCGGTGTTTGGCTGTTATGCTTGTCAAAGGTCCAGTGGATATTTTTAATTCTTTCACCATTGTGGAGGTTTGTCTTGTTGATAAATTCTGGGTGAGTTTACTTTGGTAGTAGACTATTGTGCTAGTCGTTAAAGAAAATGGGTGTATTTCCTGTAGATCTGGTTTAGTTATGGCAAATTTCCTCAACATATATATGTTAGTAAAGTATTTGCTTTCTCCATGATTAAACTCATTTTAGCTGGATACTGGATCCTGGTCTGAAAGTTGTTTTGTTTTAGGAGATTGAAGGTCACTGATGATCCTCTTCTGACTTAAAATGTTTCAGCTGAAAGATCTGCAGTCATTCTAATATTTCTCTTTTTGTAGATAATGCCTTTCTTATGTCTGTACTTGTAGAATTTTCTCCTTCATATCGACTTAGATAAAGTTAGTTACAATATGTCTAGGAGATGCTTTGTGTGGATTGAGTGTTGCTGGGGTTCTGAAACTGTCTGCTATCTGAAATTCTGTATCTCTTGCAATGCTTGGAAATTCTCCTCCATAACATCTTGGAGTAGAGCATCTGTGCCTTTAGGACTATCCTCTTCTCCTTCAGGAATTCTTATAAATCAAATGTTGTTCTTTTGTAATGATCCCACAACTCTCTCAGGGAATGATCAGTTGTTGCTCACCATTTGTCTGCCTCTTTGAATGGTTGGGATTGTTCAAAATCTTTGTCTTCCAATTTCAGAGATACTTTCTTCTGCCTGCTCAACTCTGTTGAAGCTCCTCGAATAACTTTTTCATTTCCTTGAGCTCTGTTATCTCTTCACTCACAATGTACAAATCCGTGGTGACTTTGTCTTTGAATTCATTAATTTCTTGAGGCAAATTTTGACAAGTCTTTGGATTTCTATTTCCATCTTTTCCTCCATTCTGTTCATGTTATTTGTCATCCATAGTCTGAATTCTGTTTCTGACAATTCAGCCATTTGTCTATGCATGGTGTCTTCAATTGTATCTCCTTTGTCATTCTTTGGGGGACTTGATCTACTCTCATTATTTCTGTTGCCAGAGTTCTTCTGCTGGTTCTGCCCTTGATTATTTTCCACAATTTGCTGGTAAAACTGGTAGGGTGATCTTGGATTGAGGGCTCTGGGAAGTGAAGTTAACCAACCCTTTAGCAATGAGTTGGGGCTGGTGATTGTTGCTTTTCTCCTACAGCTTTACAGAGGTCCCTTTCAGAGCTGCAGTCAGAGACTCTGAGGACCTGCTTTTGTGATAGCAATAGATGGCTCTGTCTTATAGTCAGCTAGCCTCTGTCTAATCCTAAAAAGTTGCAGTCTTAGACTGAAATCTTAGCTGGGGAGAGATACAAGCAACTGCAGCACTCTACCCACCACCAGCAACACCTAGAGGTGGAGAATCAGTCCATACCACTACAAAATGAGCATTGCTCTACCTTGGAAGGTCCCTGGGTGGACATCCCAGGTCAAGAGTTCTAGTCTGGTCGTCCAAGGCAGTATAATCACTGCTCAACAGGGAGAGCACAAAGGGTCTCTAGTGACCAGATAGTAAGGATCCTCAGGAAGTTTCATCCCTTCCACGGAGAAGGACTCTGGTTCCCTTCAGTGAGCAATAGGGTCAGGAAAGTGCACCCTGCCAAAGAGTCTGTCCAGAGGCATCAGCACCTCCACTTCCTGCCACTCACCACTGCTGGCAACCTTGCCAGGCTGGAGCCTGGTTCCCTACAGTGAGCAATGAAGTCAGAGGGGTACACCCACCAGAGTCAGAAGGGAGCAAGCTCTCCTCCCCCACTGTACACTTCCCACAGCAACCCTGCAGGGATGAAGGCCAGTTCCTTTCAGTGGGCAATAGGATCAGGGGAGTATACCTTCTGATTCAGACCAGAGGCATCAGCACCTTGCCCCCACTGCACACTGTTGCCAGCAACTTTGAGGAGCTGAAGCCCAGTTCCCTCCAGTGAGCAACCGGCTCAGGGAAGTGCACTGCCATTCTGAATCAGGGTGTGAGCAGCTCTGCAGCGGCACATCTCTCTCTTTCCTACATGTCCCTCTATCCTTAAACCCCCCAACTTCCACTCTAGTCACCGTTTTCACTCTGCTGTCCATTAGCCCACACAATACACAGGCCTCTCACAGAATTGCCAAACACACTAGGCTCTGTAGAGGGCAGGTCTCCAGTCCACTAGGCATGGGTGGACTGAGAGTTCAGAATTGGAGGGGAAATATTTGTTCCATTTTATGCTGGGGAGGTTGATTCCTTGGCTCAAGAGTGGGACATCCCAGTATAAGGAGGCCTGGTGTTTAGTGGCTCTCTCCCATGGGATAAAATAAGAGGTCTTTTGCTCCCTGCTTGCTTGCAGAGAGTGCACAGTGAGCCTCTCTCTTTGGGTAGGGGTCTCTCATCCTCTTGGCAATGGACTTTGTACCTGAAATTTGTTTATTGGAGTGACAGCTTGCCTCTGCAGAAATGATGGGCATTTATCTATCTTATTTCTTCGCTCAGCTCTCCATCTTCAGCTTTATTGAGTCAATTCTGTCCATTAGCTCTCCTTCTGGACAGGAGCCTCTGTTGAAAGCTACCTCTAGTTGGCCACCTTACTTTCTTCCTTCTCTATAAATTTGCATTTTTTATGTACATTGCTAGGCACTTGGATATTAAGATAAATATGACAATACTTCTTCCTAGGAGTGCAGAATCTAGAGTTATGTAGCAAACATGGAAACATATGATACTGTCCTAAAACAGGTGATGATGGCTCTGAAGAGGAAGAAGATATTGCCTGGCCAGTTGAAGGCTACCTGACAACAGAGTAATACTTTTTCCTTATGTTACCATGTAAGAGGTTACATAGTGCCTGTTCTAATGCCCTTCTCAGGCTGCCCGTTTAGGACTTTCCACTTTTGGAATAGATTAAAAAGTTCTCTCAAAATGTGATGACTCTGAAATCTAAAATGACATTTGTTATTGTGTGTGTGTGTTGTGTTTGCATGGAATGTGAAATTGTATTATCTTTAATGCTGGTACATAACAAATAACAAGATTAATTAGAGGGGGAGACAAAGGAAAACTTCAGATAATGAGGTGAATTTGGGGGCAGGCTTAAAACTTTGAAAGGTTGACAGCATAATTGTTCATAAAGTCTTTATAGGTTTAGGGCCTGCCTTTTACTTGACAATTTTCATTAACAATTCTTACAATATGAAGTTCAATTAAAATCTTTCAATGGTCAAGTTAAATGGAAAACAGAGTAAGCAAAACAAAATTTCTCTAGTACACAAGGGTGTTAGAAATAGTTTCTTTGTACTTTCACATATATTTTTAAATGTAGATTGGAAATGTTAAGGATGTCTTAATTTTTGACTTCAAAAAGTTATGACAGTGGATTTTCTCAAATTATAGGTCTCAATATCTTTATAAATGATCAAGATATAAATACAGAATTTCTGTTGTTCTTGGAAACACATTTTAAGGTGTTTAACATATGTAACATATGTTTCTTTATGAGTTTACTCATCCTTGTGGGATAAGGAAGCATATTCAATTTATCTTACAGTAAAAATTTTGACTCTGCTAACTAGGGCTAGAATAGACCAGAAAATAGAATATTCAAAAATTTTTTTAACAGGCTTTCAATAAAAAAAAAAAAAACTCACAAGATATCTTGTGTCCTATTTAGATATGTGTTTTTCTCATTAATTAGTATCATTGGGCTCTTGTATTGGTAGTTTGGTCATGACTTACTCTTGCAAACCACCTTTATAGCAAAACAAATATGAAAGATGTTTGTCTTCCCCCAATGCAAGGAAAATAATATGAATCAGTAACAAAGTCAAAGCCACAGATGTTTCAGGGCATTCCTGAGAACAGATGTCAGTAGTCCTACAACTCTTTTTCTTTAATGATTTTCTTCCTTTTTCACAACTGTACAGTGACTGTCCTATTGTCTTCTATAAAGTCAAAACAAAACCTTTTTTTGAAGATCAAGTTTTTGTTGGCACAGGACTACATGGAATGAACCCAAAAGATACTGAAAGTTGGGACTCTTCTCAAGGAGTCTCCTCTGCTTTTAAAAACATTTAACTGGCCAGGTGTGGTAGCTCATGCCTGTAGTCCCAGCACTGTGGGAAGCCAAGGCGGGTGAATTTCCTGAGCTCAGAGGTTTGAGACCAGCATGAGTCAGAGGGAGCCAAAGTAAGACCCTGTCTCTACCAAAAATAAATAAATAAATAAAGCCAGGCATTGTGGCAGGCACCTGTAATCCCAGCTACTTGGGTGGCAAAGGGCAAGAGAATCACTAAAGGAAAAAAAAGAAAATTAAAAAAAAAAAAAACAACTTCAAATAAGAAGAGTGAAAGCCAGCTGAAATTGAAAGCAAAATAAAAACATTTAACTACTCTTTATCAGTAATTTCATCACAGCCAAGTTCTTCAGTCTGATGGTTGATAATCCTAAGTTTAAAAAAGCTCTTTGAATTTTATTAGGATGAAATGTTCTGTAGATATCTGTTAAGTCCCTTTGTTGTAGGTTCAAGTTTAAGTCCAATATTTCTTTGTTTAGTTTCTTCTTGGAGGATCTATCCAACACTGCCAAAAGGGTGTTAAAATCTCCAACAATTATAGTGCAGGGAGATATCAAATTGTTCATGTCTGTTAGGGTTTCCTTTATAAATTGCAAAGCAGTCTGGTAGGGTGCATAAATATAATTGAAATCTCTTCATGTTGAATGTTTCCCTTGAAAAATATGAAGTAACCATCCTTATCTTTCTTTACCTTTGTTGGCTTAAAGCCTGTTGTATCTGTAAATAAAATTGCAACCCCTGCTTTTTTGTGATTTCCATTTGCCTGAATTGTAGATGTCTATCCCTTCACCCTCAATCTATTTTTATCCTTTAAGGTAAAATGAGTTACCTGTATGCAACAGATATCTGACCAGAGTTTTTGTATCCAGGATATCTTAAAACTGAATACACATTCTTCTCATCAACCAATGAAACATCCTCCAAAATTGATCACATTTTAGGTCACAAATATAACCTCAGCAAATTTAAAAGAATAGGAATTTCTGCTGCTCCCCAGGGTTGGATCCATTAGCAAGGCCCTGTTTCCTCACTGGCACTTCCATTGGCTGAGCCACCTCCTCTTCCATGGGGCCTCCTCAAGCAAGGAGAGAGTGAGGACCAGGGCTAGGTATTTGATGACTGGGAGACAATTATGCCTATGTGGAAGCGGAACAGCTGAGTGGTGCCAGCTACAGAGTCTCAGCTGTGTAGGAAAAAGCCAACAAGATGTTTCTGAGAACATCCAGAGCAAGAGAAGCCGTCTTGGATAGTGGGTTCGATGCATTATGAGACTTCATTCTATCAGTTAGCTTTTGTCAAAGAGCTTTTTAAATTTTTTTATGAAATCATAACTGTGTACATTAATACATTAATGGGGTACAATGTGCTGTTTTTATATACAATTTGGAGTGCTTAAATCAAACTGGTTAACATAGCCTTCACCTCACTTACTTAAGTGTTGTGTTAAGACATTTATATTCTACACTTAATAGATTTAAGTGTAGAAGCTGTGGTGGGGTCCTGCAGCAGGTGGAACACAGGGATGGAACTCGACTCCTGCTGCCTCCCTCCATCTGGGGAAGGTCACCTTAGCCTTTCATTGCAGATCATTGTTCTCTTCATACATCTAGTACAGCTCAGCCATTTCCAACATTGTATAAACTGCTCAGCTTCCCAGAAAACAATATCAGCAAGATAGGTGCTATACCACTGTGTGGTTGTCGACATTTCTTATTATTAGCAGGGATGTTTTATACTTAAATTAGCTGCTTTGTAAACTTCTTTATGTAATTCTAATTGAAAATTTATAACTGGAAAGGTTGGTAGTCATTTTTTAAGAGTTAGTAAATCTACTTGAGAAGAATGACTTAGTGCACCCCCTAAATGTAAAACAAAATAATTCAATTACTTTTAGGCTACTATCTAGTAAGATGTGGTCAGTAAACTATAGAAAAATTGATGCTTTTTGAAAAATCTCAGTTTTAAAAAAGTTTTTAAAACCTGTTTTATATATGAATTTTTCTTTTGTGTAGAGTCTACCTAGTATATGATGATTTACCCAGCTAGTTGGGACTTGATTTTTTTTTTTTTTTGGTTTGTATCTGATTGAATTTATTAACATTTAAAGAAAGCATATGAGACTCAGAAGGAGGAGTCAAGAATCTCAGAGGCTTTCAACATCTAAACATTTACCAAAGGATATTCAAATGTAGCCAATAATCTACAAGTCCTATTCAGGATCCCCAATGTGGAAAGGTTGGAGGGATTTTTGTACGAAAGAGTTTTGTATTCTATTTTCATAGGCACTATTGCCCTTACCCATGGATGTGGGGATCAAGGAACTTGAGACAAATGTCTTTAGACCTTGAGTGCCCCCTGGCTTCCCTTGTCCTGCTTCTATGTTATTCAGACAATCTTTTTTTTAAATTATTATTAAATCATAGCTGTGTACATTAGTGCAATCATGGGGTACAATGTGCTGCCTTCATATACATTCTGAAATATTTTCATCAAACTGTTTGACATAACCTTCATGGGATTTTCTTGGTTATTGTATGAAAACATTTGTATTCTGTATTTAGTAAGTTTCACCTGTACCCTTCTAAGATGCACCATAAGTGTAATCCTACCATTTACCTTCTCTCCACCCATCCTCCCCCTCCCCTCCCCTCCCTTGCCCCTTTCTCCATATTCTTGTGCTATAATGGGGTTGTAGACTTCATGTGAAAGCTATAAATTAGTTTCATAGTAGGGCTGAGTACATTGGATATTTTTTCTCATTCTTGAGATACTTTACTAAGAAGAATATGTTCCAGTTCCATCTGTGTAAATATGAAAGAGGTAAAGTCTCCATCTTTCTTCTTTTTTTTTTTTTAAGTCTCCATCTTTCTTTAAGACTGCATAATATTCCATGGTATACATGTACCACAATTTATTAATCCATTCGTGGATTGATGGGCACTTAGGCTTCTTCCAAGACTTAGCAATTATGAATTGGGCTGTGATAAACATTCTGGTACAGATATCTTTATTATAATGTGATTTTTGGTCTTCGGGATGTATACCAAGTAAAGGAATTATAGGATCAAATGGCAGGTCTATTTTTAGATCTCTAAGTATTCTCCAAACATCTTTCCAAAAGGAACGTATTAGTTTGCATTCCCACCAGCAATGTAGAAGTGCTCCCTTTTCTCCACATCCACACCAACATCTCTGGTTTTGTGATTTTGTGATGTGGGCTAATCTTACTGGGGTTAGATGATATCTCAAAGTTGTTTTGATTTTCATTTCTCTGATGATTAAGGATGATGAGCATTTTTTTTATGTGTCTGTGGGCCGTGCACCTGTCTTCTTTAGAGAAGTTTCTCTTCAGGTCCCTTGCCCACCCTGAGATGGGATCACTTGTTCTTTTCTTGCTAATACATTTGAGTTCTCTGTGGATTCTTGTTATTAAACCTTTGTCGGAGGCATAACCTGAACATATCTTCTTCCATTCTGAGGGCTGTCTGCTTGCTTTACTTACTGTGTTCTTAGCTGTGTAGAAGGTCTTTAGTTTGATCACGTCCCAGTACTGTATTTTTGATGCTGTTTCAATTGCCTGGGGGGTCCTCCTCATAAAGTATTCGACAAGGGCAATTCTTTCAAGAGTTTTCCCTGCACTTTCTTCTAATATTTTAATAGTTTCATGTCTTAAGTTTAAATCTTTAATGCAGTGTGAGTCTATCTTTGTTAGTGGTGAAAGATGTGGGTTCAATTTCAATCTTCTACAGGTCACCAGCCAGTTCTCCCAGCACCATTTGTTAAATGGGGAGTGTTTTCCCCACTGAATGTTTTTAATTGGCTTGTCAAAGATCAAATAGCGGTAAGTAGATGGGTTCATCTCTTGGTTCTCTATTCTGTTCCAAACATGTACCTCTGTTTTTGTGCCAGTACCAGGCTGTTTTGATCACTATCGATTTATAGTAGAGTCTGAGGTCTGGTAGCATGATTCCTCCTGCTTTGTTTTTATTTCTGAGTAACGTCTTGGCTATTTGAGGTTTTTTTCTATTCCATATAAAACAATGTATTATTTTTACAAGATCCTTAAAATATGACAATAGAGCTTTAATAGGAATTGCATTAAAATGGTATATTGCATTGGGTAGTATGGATATTTTACCAATGTTGATTCTTCCCAAACATGAGCATTGTATGTTTTTCCATTTGTTGACATGTTCAGCAATTTCTTTTCTTAGAGTTTCATAGTTCTCTTTATAGAGATCTTTCACGTCCTTTGTTAGGTAGACTCCCAAATATTTCATCTTCTTGGAACTACTGTGAAAGGAATACAGTCTTTGACTGTTTTTTCGGCATGGTTATTGTTGGTGTATATAAAGGCTACAGATTTATAGGTGTTGATTTTGTAGCCTGAGACACTGCTGAATTCTTTGATCACTTCTAAAGTTTTGTAGTAGAATCCCTGGTGTTTTCCAAATATACAATCATATCATCTGCAAAGAGTGAAAGTTTAATCTCTTCTGACCCTAGGTGGATACCCTTGATTGCCTTTTCTTTCCTGATTGCAATGGCTAAAACTTCCATTACAATGTTAAAGAGCAATGGGGACAATGTGGAACCTTGCCTGGCTCCTGATCTAAGTGGGAATGATTTGAATTTAACTCCATTCAATATGATATTGGCTGTGGGTTTGCTGTAGATGGTCTCTATCAGTTTAAGAAATGTCACTTCAATACCGATTTTCTTAAGTGTTCTGATCATGAAGGGATGCTGGATATTATTATCAAAAGCTTTTTCTGTGTCAATTGAAAGAATCATATGGTCCTTATTTTTTAATTTGTTTTTGTGCTGGATTACATTTATAGATTTACATATATTGAACCAGCCTTGAGATCCTGGGATAAAGCCCACTTGGTCATGGTGTATAATTCGTTTGATGTGTTGCTGGATTCTGTTTGCTAGGATCTTATTGAATATTTTTGCATTAATATTCATTAGTGATATTGATCTATAATTTTCTTTTTTTGTTTAGTCTTTCACTGGTTTAGGAATCAAGGTAATGTTTGCTTTATAGTATATGTTGGATAGTATTCCTTCTTTTTCTATATTTTGGAAAAGGTTGAGTAATATAGGTACTAGTTCTCCTTTAAAGGTTTGGTAGAATTCTGACGTGAAGCCATCTGGTCTAGGGCTTTTCTTTTTAGGGAGGTTTTGTATAGTTGATGCTATTTCAGAACTTGATATAGGCCTGTTCAACCTTTCCATTTCCTTCTGGCTAAGTCTTGGAAGGTGGTGTGCTTCCAAGTATTGGTCAATTTCCTTCAGATTTTCATACTTCTGAGAGTTAAGTTTCTTGTAATATTCGTTAAGGATGTTTTGAATTTCTGAGGGCTCTGTTGTTATTTCGTCTTTACCATTTCTGATTGATGAAATTGGAGATTTTAATCTTTTTTTTCTGGTTAAGTTAGCCAAAGGTTTATCTATTTTATTGACATTTTCAAAAAACCAACTTTATGATTTATTGATCTGTTGTATAATCTTTTATTTTCAATTTCATTTAATTCCGCTCTACTTTTTGTTATTTCTTTTCTTCTGCTGGGTTTGGGATTGGAATGTTCTTTCTTTTACAGTTGTTTAAAATGTCCCATTACATTGTTAACTTCCTCTCTTTCTGTTCTCTGGAGAAAGGCTTGTAGTGCTATAAATTTCCCTCTACAGACTGCCTTTGCGGTATCCTAGAGGTTCTGATAATTCGTGTCTTCATTGTCATTTTGTTCCAAAAATTTGGCAATTTCCTTCTTAATCTCGTCTATGACTCATCTATCTTTCAGCATAAGGTTATTCAGCTTCCATGTTTTTGTCTGAGTATGCAGATTCCTGTTGTTATTGAATTCAACTTTTATTCCATGTTGGTCTGAGAAGATGCAAGGAATAATTTCTATTTTTTAAAATTTGCTGAGGTTAGACTTGTGACCTAGAATGTGATCGATTTTAGAGTATGTTCTGTGGGCTGATGAGAAGAAAGTGTATTCAGTTTTATTGGGATGAAATGTTCTGTAGATGTCTGTTAAATCCAGATGTTGAATGGTTAAGTTTAAATATAAAATTTTTTGCTTAGCTTGTTTTTGAAGGATCTATCCAGCACTACTAAAGGGGTGTTAAAATCTCTGACCACTATGGAGCTGGAGGTAATCAAGTTGCTCATGTCTATTAGAGTTTCTCTTATAAATTAAAGTGCATTCTGATTGGGTCCATAAATATTAATAATTGAAATCTCATCATATTGAATAGTACCTTTAACAAATATGAAGTGTCTATCCTTATCCTTCCTTATTTTGGCTGGTTTAAAGCCTATTGCCTTGATACACACTTTGAAAAACATGATTTAATGAGAGAAATTATTTGCTCTTTCTGAATTCTATCTTCTCAGCTCAAGCAGGCCAATATTAATAATATTTTTGGCAATTGGATGGCGACACTTCTATGTTTCTGTGACTATAAAAATCAAAAAGAAAGGAAATAAGAAGGAAAGAATTGAGAAAGATTAGACCAGAATTATAGTAAAAGATGAAGAGGAAATGATGAACAAGATGGAAACCCATGTCCATGGTGATGATTTGAGAATTTTGAAGCATTTGAGTCTGGGAAATTCAGAAAATCAAGTTACCAGTATGGGGCATATGGAAGAACACTTACTGTTTAGGCTGTTACGATGGAAACAGTTTCTAAAATATATTCTAAAGGATGCACAAGTACCACAAGAGTAAAGTCTGATGCAACTTAGCTATTTTCTATCAGCAGTGCTGGCCCTCCTGGCCCCTAAGTGGTGAAGTAGTGGTAGTGAGAAGTAGCCTAATGGTTGTAGAACATTGGTAATTTTGCATTAGCTAAAATGCTAAACAAATACTACTAAATATTGAACACTTAGGTACTTAATACTTTCATAATATTTTAGATAGGTAGATAATTAAAATGGTATTGAATACATTTATAAGAGAAATTTTATAATAAAGTTCTAATAATAAGTGGGAGAATATCCATTTTCATCAACAATTAGCACTACAGGCTCGGCGCCCGTAGCTAAGTGGTTAGGGCACCTGCCACATACACTGGGGCTGTTGCGTTCAAACCCGGCCCAGGCCAGCTAAACAACAATGACAACTACAATGAAAAAATAGCCAGGCATTGTGGCAGGTGGGACCTGTAGTTCCAGCCACTATGGAGACTGAAGCCAGAGAATCCTTTAAGCCTAAGAGTTTGAGGTTGCTGTGAGCTGTGACACCACAGCACTCTACTGAAGGTGACATAGTAAGACTCTGTCTCAAAAATAAAAAATAATAATAATAACAATTACACTATAATGTTCATTGGGCTTTGAATAAGCAGATAGGAAGTATATTGTTATCTCAATATAATTTTCTAGGTTGTCTTTTAAAATATACTTTTAAACTCTGGTAACATTTACTGATTTATTTTCCCGAACATGGTAAGCAACTCCAAATATTAGAAAATAGGCCTTTCTGGACATTTTTATTCATAAAATATGCTTCTAATGTACAGACATGGAAGAGTTGAGAGTCAAGAACTTTCTTTGAATATATTCCACTTAATGTTCTTTTCCCAGACTCTCAATACTCAGGCATACTGAGTTTGTCTAGCTTGTCTAAGACCACAGCTTTGTGTCTAGGGGTCAGCTCCAGGTATACTGGTTTCAGAACCCACGTTCTCAACTAAGATACTATCCTGACTCTTCATCCTTGCTGTAGCTCTAAGTAGCAAAATATTTCATTGAAAATGTGAGAGATGAACAGATAATACCTCTTCCAGAAGAACTGAAAAACCCTAACCTAGCTTGTCCTAAATCAGGTCTCACTTCAGAGTAAGCGTAAGAGTGTGTAAAGCAGTTGTAACAGAGATCACTGGGTCAGGTGTACAGAGGTCCCACCAGAATAAAATTATGCTTTAAGCTACATACTCCATACTGACTGTACAAATGGCAACCAAGTACAGCTTACCCACATAGCTTCCACAAAACCTTACTTTATAAACAAAACATTTTTCATCCTCACTCACAACAATCCCTGCCTATGCATTTTGTGCAAAAACTCCTCTGAGTTTGCTTTTAAAAACAGTCTGACTCCTCTAAGACTTATAAAACCTCACATACATGCAAATTACAAAGTAATTTGTAGCAAATTACTACAGTCAGCAAATACCCTAGGTTAAGTAAAGTTGCCAGATGGGGAATACATTTTTCTTCAGTAACTGACTCTTGTCAATTATAATTAGGTATGTAAATTATCTGTGCTTGGAAAAAGATTTTTAAAAAGGAAATGTATCCCATATTCTCCGGCATCTGGGTTTTGTTCTTATTTCAGAAGAGGTTGCCTAACACCTGAGTTGTGGAAGCCAATGGTTTAGTTGAAAAACAAAAAGAATCCATCTAGCCACGCTCTTTGGGCTCAACCCAAAGGAAATGTTCTTGACTTGACATCCATGGAATTATACTAAAAAAACTGCTGTAAAATTTGCAGAACTCTTTGTCTGAAGATTGGAAGATTTCAGGTTCCAGGATTATCATGTTTTGAGAACAGGGCTTGACAAACTTTTTCTGTTAAGGGCCAGGTAGTAAACATTTTGGATTTTGTGGGCTAAAGAGTCAGTCTCTGCTGGAACTACTCAGGTCTGCTGCTGTATTGCCAAGGGAGCCATAGAAAATTGATAACCTAATGGCTATGAATGTGCTCCAATAGAACTTTATTTTTTAAAAAAAGTAGGTGGTGGGATGGATTTGGCCTATGAGTATTATTTTGCTGATTTCTGTTTTAGAAAATACTATCATTCTGAGGGTGACTAGAAGTATAAACTGTTTGACCATCACCAAATCAAAATAGAAGATGTGGTGCAAGAAATAAAAAAAATATTTATCTGATGTTTATTATTTACCAACATCTTACAATAAGCAGGACAACTCCCTCCCCATAGTGCAGATTCATCTCACCCAACCTGTCAACAGTGATGGAGCTAAGAAACCCTACCCTTGTTGGAAAATGTGCAGACTCTAGCAGCGTCAGCATCATAATGAGGGTATGAGAAATGGAGAATGTCAAATTCCACTTAAAATCTCCTGAATCAGAATCTGCATTTTAAAGATACCCCTAGACAATGTAGGTGAACATTGAAATTTGATTTGTACTAGTCTATCCAGGCATAATTAATATAAGGCATGAAAATTATAACATTATCAAAAAATAATGTACTTCAGAACAGTAAAACTTTTCCAAGTTCCTCTAACTAATGTAGGTTTGAGAAAGGACTTGGAGCCATCTTTTCTACTTCTAAGCATACATTCTATCTTCTATGGTACATTGCCTCCCTTACCAAAATCTAAAAGAGCTATCTTTAAGTCTCCTGATATTTTCTTCATAATATTATACATATACATTTATACTTACATGTAACATGTAATAAGGAACATTTAGGGTGGAGGGAAGATAAATCTTGCTCTCATGGGGAAAATAATTCTGAACTTTCATGAACCTTTTATCATTATTTGTGCAATGAATGTCAGTCTAAGTGCCGTCCATTCAAGAAGTGCTGAGATCAAAGTCAGAGCTCTATAGATTCAAGTTCAAATCTTGAATCTGGCATTGACTAATTTCTGTGACACTTGTGAGTTAGGGGCTACCTATGATGCAGTACCATTGTAAAGACCAATTAGAGAAAATAATTTGATATCACTTTCTGAATGTCTTCATGTGACCTGAATTGTCTTTCAGGAATGAAAATGATTTCTTAAAAGACTCGCTTAGATTAAGGTAGTAACTTCTCTCAGAGAATAAAGCCTTTTCTACTTTAATCCCCTGCTAGGTCTGACTGAATGTTCCCTGATACCCTAGTTCCCAGTGTCAAGAATGAGTACTGGTACCCAGCACAGCTGATAATGGAGTGATCACAAATACAAACCAATGTCATAAAGTAAAACAATAAATAACCACACCACAGAATTGTCTTGAAAGGTCTTTAACACCACTGTCTGGTGCTCAGGAGGACTGGCCACCCAATGCTATTATCCTTACCCACTGCTGACTGGACTGAATTGGCCTCTGATAGCCCATGCTCCTGAGACCAGACATGCTGGCTTCTTGGAACACCTGCCTTCCTCTGTATAAAAGCATTTCAGTGGCCTAGGAATAATTACTGTTATTTCACTGTCACAGTAATAGTTTATTATTAGGCAAGGTTTATGTTTGGCTTTATATCTCCATAAAAGTTTAGTGTATAACTTTTTTTTTTACAGCAATAACTATTTATTTAGAAAACTGCATAGTTTGCTTAGAAAATGTTTACAAGATTCAACTAGCAAAATTTAATGGTGGATTCTGTGTTTCCATTATCAGACTACCAAAGGCAGCTGGAAATTGAACTCTGTAAAGGCTTTTTAAAAAATTATAATAAATAAAGGAAATTCAAAATAAACACAAAAAAAGTGTCTATAGACACACACATACACAGATGTATACACATGAATACTTCATGTATGTATACACATTCATGCACACAAGTGTACACGTACACACACACAGATTGCCCAGCTCAGTCACACTCTCTACTAGGAGCAACTCATTTTCCTCGCCTATGTCTCTGGGTACTTAGAACTAAGAAAGTCCCTTCATCTTTTAGTTTCAATACCACCTTCTTCTTTTGTGTCAAGATATGTGTGAAGTATAACATTTTGTGGCCATAAAAACTCATTTCAGTTCATTTCGGTTGTATTGATACATATACAGTCTCCAAACATATCCATCACATCTACCATAAATTCAGTACAAATCTACATTTGAATTCTTGGAGATTATCTGAATTCCTAAGAAATGGAGCAAGACAAGTGTGCTCACTGTTACACTTCTATTCAACATAATCCTGAAATTCTTAGCTAGAGAAATCAGAAAAAAAGAAAGAAAGAAAGGTCATCCAAATCTGGAAGGAAGAGGTCTGCCTATTTCTGTTTGCAAATTATATGAGCTTGTATCTAGATAACACAAAAGACTCCTCTAACAATCTTCTAGAATTGATAAATTCAGCAAAATGTTAGGCTACAAAATTAATGTACAGAAATTAGTATTTCTATGTACTAATAACAGTCAAAATGAGAGTCAAATCAAGAACTCAATAACATTTACAATAGCTGCAAGGAAAATAAAACACTTAGAAATAAACCTAACCAAGGAGGTGAGCAATCTCTATAAGGAGAACCTCAAAGTACTGATGAAATAAATTATAGAAGAGATAAACAGATGGAATAATTTCCCACGCTCATAGATTGAAAGAATTGACATTGTTAAAATGCCCACATTGCCCAAAGTGATTTACAGATTCATCACAATGTCCATTGAAATATCAATATCATTTTTCACATATCTAGATAAATTAATCCCAAACTTCACATGGAACCATAAAGGAGCCCATGTAGCCAAAGCAAAAGAACAAGTCTGGAAGCATCATATTACCTGACTTCAAATTATACTACAAGTCTATAGTAACAAAAACAGCATTGTCCTGGTAAAGGTAAAGACATAGATCAATGGAACAGAGTAAAGAACCCAGAAGTGAAGCCATATAGCTACAACAAACAAGTTTTCAATAAAGCAGACAACAGTATACACTGGGGGAAGGGCACTCTTCAATGAACGATGCTGGGAATAGGTACATATGGAAGAATTAAACATGATCCTTTTCTCTTGCTGTATATAAAAATTCATTCAAGAGGTGGGGTGCAGTGGCTCACACTGTAACCTGAGCACTCTAGGAGACCGAGGCGGGTGGATTGACTTGAACTCATGGACTTGAAACCAACTTGAGCAAGTGTGAGACCCCATCTCTACTAAGAATGAAAAACTGAGGTAAGAGGATTGCTTGAGCCCAAGGGTTTGAGGTTGCTGTGAGCTATGAGGCCATAGCAGTCTACCCAGAGGAACAAAGTGAAACTCTGTCTCGAAAAAAAAAAAAAAAAATTCATTCAAGATGGATTAAAGACTTGAAAGAGCTGAAAATTTTTAAAAGAACTTAAAAGAACATAAAAATTCTAGAAGAAAATGTAGGAAAATTCTTTATACATCTTTATAGACAAAGAATTTATAAGACCTAAATGGTGGGCTTAGCACCTGTGGCTCAACAGGCTAAGGCGCCAGACATGTACATCTGAGCTGGTGGGTTCGAATCCAGCCCGTCCTGCCGAACAACAATGACGGCTGCAACCAAAAAACGGCCGGGTGTTGTGGCGGGAGCCTGTAGTCCCAGCTACTTGGGAGGCGGAGGCAGGAGACTCGCTTGAGCCCAGGAATTGGGAGTTGCTGTGAGCTGTGATGCCACAGCACTCTATCTAGGGTGACAGCTTGAGGCTCTGTCTCAAAACAAACAAACAAACAAACAAAAAGACCTAAATGGTGAATATGGCAACAAAAAATAAATAAATAGAACTTAATTACATTAAAAGTTCCTGTGCAGGGGGGAAATAATCAATTGAGTAAATAGGCAACTATGGAATGAGAGGAAAAATTTTCGCTAACTAAAGGGATAATGTCTGAGATCAGCAAAGAACTCAAACCAGCAAGAATAAAACCGACAGCCCCAATAAAAAGTGGGCACTAGAAATGAGCAGACTCTTCAAAAGATAGACAAATGATGAAAAATACATGAAGAATGCTTAACATCACTAATTATCAGGGAAATGAAAATCAAAAACACAACAGGTGATGGCATTGATGTAGTGAAAAAGAACACATATACACTCTCGTTTAAACTGAAAATTAGTAAAACCTCCATGAGAAACAGTACAGAGATTCCTCAAAGAACTAAAAGTTGACTGATCATTTATTCTAGCAATCCCACTACTAGGTATCTATCCCAAGGAAAATAAGTCATTATATCAAAAAGACCCCTACATGCAAATACTTATTCTCAATTTCAAAGATATGGGATAAACCTAACTGTCTACCAATTGATAAATGGATAAAGTAAATGTATGTACGTATGTGCTCTCACACCTGCACACTCATTCCGTGAGTACTCCTCAGTCATAAAACAGAAGGAAATAATGCCTTTTTGCAACAACTTGGATGGCCCAAAGAACATTACTCTAAGCAAAGTGTCCCATCAATAGAAAAGCAAGTGTCACGTGTTCTCACTAATAAAGCAGAGCTAAACCTTGGGAATTCACGGCGGTGGGAAGTTCACTGAAAACTAAGAATTGGGGAGGGTAGAAGAGGGTTGAAGGATAAAGATACCTATCTTGTACCACATACACTATTATGCTGATGGGCACACTAAAAGCCCTGATTTCAGCATTATTCGATGTATCCATGCAATAAAAACACTTGTACCTACCTTAAAATTCTGAATTTTTTTTTTTTAAAAAGATAACGCAGTCTTTTTACATCCATCGGGACTGAACAGAAGATTGATAATTTTTGAATGAATGTGAATATCAAGTCACGACTTCTACTTTTTCTCCTCATGTTTTTACTGTAAGTTTTCAACATAGAAATAGGGACAAATGAAGTTACCAACACACAGGCTTTTAAAAATCAGAGGAGTGGCAAATCACAAAGGCATCTCTTAGAACACCAATTTTGAAGCATGGGATTGAATTGGAAAATGACAAATGATTGAAGACAAGAACACCGAAATAACTGGAGTTTAAAGGGAAAAAAAGGAGATTCAATCATGTAAGCAAGAAATTGATTTAAAAATGCATAAGAAAAGTGGGGAGGAAGTTCTAGTATGTCTTCAGATGTCAACCTTAAGTAAATATTGATTTTTTTAAGGCTTGACACTTAAACTGAATGTCTTTAATAATAGGAAAAAATTAGTTTACTCTTTGGCTTTTTAGCCTATGTACTTTAAGGGATGAAATATATTGATGTGTAAAGCCAAGGAATTCTTGATCAAATGTTTTCTTTTCCATATATTGTTCCTCTATGAATTATATGGAGATAATTAAATTTTCAGTGAAAAGGGAAATGGATTATCTCAGACCCTTACCTTCTAAAATTATATGTTGAATGAACAGGCTTTGCAGCTGATATTATCTGCTTAACTTTCGTGGTTCTGAAGAAGACCTTTAGTATACGCAGTATTAGAGTTCATTATTATTAGAGTTCATTATTGTCAGTCAGTTTACTTTAGTCCCCTCAATGTCCTTGGAAAATAAAATGCCCTTTTCATGTGGATTTAAGTGTGTACTCAGAATAGAAAATTGCATGTGTATTCTGTGGAAACAAACAGTATCCCACAGTTAAACACATTTCTTTGTTGCCAAGCTTCCCACATAAGTACAAACATTCATTTTGTTTTCAAAATGTCCCTCCATAAATGACTTTCTTATCTGTAGTGTAGATATGGCAAGAAGCAGAGTGAAAAGGTTTTTCCACAAAATGGTCCTTATTCAAAAGCAGTAAGGTAGAGGTGTTGTTATTTGGCCAAACTCTTTTGCGAGACTTATGTTGTTATTCCAACTCCATGAACCTCACAGAAACATTTTGCTCTGTGCAGAGAAAATTCCGATTCCATGCTTGGAAGAATTTTTCAAATATTTATAAACACAAAATAGTTATTCTTGCACATATCATTAATACATATGCACACACTTTCACTCCTTGCACATTCTGATCTAGATAAGCAGCTGAAAACTATTTCACATGAATTATCCAAGAGGAAAATTTTGGTGCAATAAATGTAACCTTTGTACACTATTTCTTTGAAATCAGACATAGACATTTAGTTGTAGCTACAAGCAGCCCAGAAAAAAAATATAAAATAAAATAAAGTAAATAGAATAATATAGTGCATTATATCAGTCAAATATTTTCTAATTAACCAGCTGGATTGGGTCACCTGGTTATCAACTAGTTAATGATAGGGCAAGACTTTCCAGGTTTATGCCTGGTTGAAACTCACATAAATTTAACTGTTAGTAAGACAAATGGTCGATTGCATGAGAAAATTGCAATATTTGGTAACGATAAGGACTTCAAAAATATTTGCAAATATATGCATGTGGCTGATGCTATTCTGCTCTGCTTATATCTCAATGGTCAATGGTTTTCAAAATGTGACCTCTAGATTAGCAGCATCAGCATCAGATAGGAATTTATAAAAATTCCAGTTCCAATACAGACTTACTGAAGCTGGAGCTCTGAGTGTGGAGCCCAGCAAGCTTGCTGTAGCACGCCCTCCAGGAAATTCTGGGGCACCTTAACATTTGAGAACCACTGTTTTAGTCCTCCCCTGGAGGCCACTAACGATAGTGCCAGTACAGGTTAATCCTTCAAAAGACCTCCTGTGATCATCTCTTTCATTAGGTTACTTGAACCCAAATCCATGCTCAGGATCTGCTTTTGGATCACCCAAATTAAGAAAATGCTTTTACATGATATTACTATACCCAGGCACACACGCACTGTCGTATACTGAGTGTTACATGGTCAGTGCGCATTGTTAACCAGTCCTCACAACATGCTTTCATGGGATACTTGTTAGATTGACTTAAAATTTGGTTTTACATGTTTATTCTCCTTATTGAAACGTGATTTTTTTTAAGGGTAAACGGTATCATTGTAATTTATCTTTGCATTTTCTGGGTCTAAGGTAGCACCTGGGAAATAAGAGTTGTTCAATGAATGTTGATGAAATGAATGTGCAAGCAGATACATTTGATGTAGTTGAATGATTCTTATTAGTGTCAACAAGTACAATTATGAAAAAGGTTATCACTAAATCAGAAAAATCTTACAGTTACTAGGAATCAGCTATAAAGATTTCCAGTTGGTTCTGGGTAGCCAGATTTTAACAGGGAATTACATATAATCAGAGTGCAACTGAAGAATCTAACTGACCATTTGCTCTAGGCAGGCTCTTCCAGGGACACTTAATGTGCTTTAATTTTGAGCAATGGTTTGTATAAACTATTTTCAAAAATTGACAGTGAACTATATGTGCAGAGGGACTCCTGTCTTCTGAATTCAAATTATGTACTGCTGTTTTCTGACAGGGAATGCTGTTTTGTATTAATATCTGAACATTTGTTGCTACAAAAGTTAAGTATTTGAAGTATTTATAAAGTTATTTTTCAAACAGGCACTGAAATTACAAGGTAACTATCCTTTATCTCTATAGAGAGAAGATGTAAATGAAAATATTACCAAACTTCCAGTGCAGGTGAAGGTCATCACAATGTTACTGTATCAAATAAAGAAAAAAAATAGTGTGAAATTATTATTTTTTCCTAAATGGGAATGTCCTCAGTGTGAAAATCTATTTCTGCTGTAACATTTGTGTGGCACAAATCTCCATTTGCTACCTCCTAGTTTTTATTTTTATAACACTTTAAATTGGTGCAGTGATTTATAGCTAGTGGTTTAGAATCTCTCTCTTAGAAAGAGATGTCTTACGAAGAAAAGTATTATTGTCTATATTTCTTCTCTTTCATTAATTTCCCTTTGGTTATTACAAACATTAAAAGAGAATATATGGGCAGTATAATTATCATCCTTAATACTTTCCAGAAACACTGTATATGGAATTTGAAATAGGCTAGGGAACTTATTAGGCAATTGCTAAAACTTGCGGAACTCCACCAAATCCATTTTTTAAAAAGTATATAAAATAAATCAGAAATGAATTCCTTCTAGTAAACTTGAGGATGTGTGAGACTCATGTATTCCAAAAATAATATGCTAGTTTCTGATGTAAAGTTATTTCATAGTGAATGAACAGAAAGGGCCAAGATTTCCTATTTGTGATTCATCTTAGTTCCTCCTTTTTCCTGGGCCTTCATATCTTTGTGTCATCCTTCATTTCTTTTCACTTATGCTCACTGCACCCTAGTTACTACACATACGGCTTTCAAAGCTTGCTCTGCTTGGAGTATCTCTCTTCCCTGTTCTACCTGCAGGGAGTTTTTAAAACTCGTATCATAGATCGGGAAATCCAAGATCTAGTCAAGGTCTGAAAATGATCTTGCCCTTGTCTCTTTTTGCTCTCTCTCTCTTTTGCTAAAAAAAATATGAGCTTTCAACCTCCTATTCCCATTTCCTTGTTCATAATTCTTCTATCTCAGAATAGAATCTCCTGTTTATACTTATTTTCTGTGATAACCAGTGGCATATTTATCAGACTTCATGAAAATTAAACAAAGAAAATTCTCCTAACTACAGGGTGGGAAAACTGTACCATAGAGAAATTGACATTAGCCTTTCCCTTCAATAAAAGAGTTCTGCAGCAGAAATTTTTCCTAAGTAGGTAAGTAAATAAATAAATAAAAACCAGGTAGCAATTTTCTTAACTCCCCACTTGCTGGCCCAGTTTCTTTTTCACCAGGGAATATGTGGTATTCCTTGTTTTGATGATTGGAGAGTAGAATTTTTAACAATTTCGCACTTGCTATAAGAGATCATATTTTGAGTCCAAAGCTGAGCTATAAGTGTTTAGGTGATGCATTCTCTCTGAATTATTTTTCTTTCTTCACACAAGACCATTGAGGAAACTGGCACCAACTTTGTTAAGTAAAACAAAATTTGCACTCCTCTGAAAAAGTAATGATGTGGGAAAAACGGCCCTCCTCCTTTGGTAGGGTACTGCAAATTAAAAGGAAAGATCTTAGTGCACAGTTGGCGATGTTTTGTTGCAAAAATAAAAATCAGAAAGAAAAAAAAACTATAGCAGATCTTTCAGGTGAGCAAAAAAAAAACAAATAGGAAAAATGACATGTGAGGAAACTTACAAACCACTTTTGGAACCTAGAGACCAGAGGCTTTTTAGATGAATACCAAGATAGCAGAAAACAAATCTGGTGGTCCAGGTAAGGGTGTAATGATGTAACAAGGATGAATCAATCTTTAGCAACTTAAATTATCACTTAATGAACCTTCTGATTAGGAGTCACAGCCCAGATGAAGAACAATAGCAGGTAGATAGGTCAAATGAGGAACAGGTGCGTCTCGAGATCAGCATACAAGTGTCTCCACCAACTGCAAAGAAACAGAGAGATGATGCATCCTAAAAGAGCTTTGGACTTTATAAAATGATGTTTATAATAATTAGTTGTTTATGGTATAATACAATTGTTGGAAGTTTTTGTTTGTTTGTTTGTTTGTGTGTGTGTGTGTTTTATTATTCCCCCTTTAGATTTCCTTAGTGCTTAATATCTTACATTGGTTTTTCAACATTTTTTTCTGGTAAGGACATTGGTAGAAGGAAAAGCATTAATTGAAGGTCTTTGCTAAAAACAGAGGTTTTGGTGAACGCACCTAGGTTGTAAGGAAGCATGAAGAACAACTATAAGGAACTTCATTCAGGTTATATCTAAAAGAAAATCAATAGGGACTTCCGCATAATATTTTCAGAAGCGACTAGATACTACGTGCTTGGTAACACTGAATTTGCTAATCTGTCTTTTGAGGTCATAAATCTTTGTGAGACAAAGTGTAAATATATTGAAGTATTGGATTACTTCTTTAAGTCAAGAAAAGACGTTCAAATAACTTAGAAATAAAAGTCCTCTCATACAATAATGATAATTATATTAATAACATTTACTGAATCAAAATTATTCACTATTTAATCACCATTTATTGAAATTTTACTCATATAAACAGTACCAGGCAAAAGCTTTGTAACATGAGAGAAATCAAAGTTTCTGCAAGTAGCTGGAAGGATTTAGGTTGCATAAAATTTGAACAAAGTGTAAAATAATTTAAAAGATGAGAATTTAGAGTCTCATTAACAAATATTCCCTTTGTTCTTCACACTCACGAATGGATCTCATGTTTGGAAATATCTTGACTGCCAAACTGCTTTGTTTAGGGAATAGTTAATTTGTTTCTACTCTTTATTAATAGAAGACCTTATAACACAAATATCGGAAATAGCTGGTTTTCCCACAGAGAATAGGTATAATTCTACCCCAAAGCAAAGAAACTCAATATTTTAATTAGTCCATGCAGTCTGATCTTGAATAAAGGTACAATTCTCATTAGCTTTTTCGACATTTCCAAAAATTTTTAAAACGCTGTGCCTAATTGCTACTCTCCAGGAAATTTAGGATCTCAGATACCCCAAGCTGTAGAGATTTCTTGGACCCCAGAGAACAATTAATAAGTAACAATAGTTGCAACAACAGTGAAGTCCAGCCAAAATCAACCCTAATTAGGTTTTTATTGAACTCCAGAATACAATTTATTTTTCTAATAAGCAGAGTACATTTTAATATGTTTGGCATTTTATTGTTATACTTACCTTTCATTTGGGCAATTTTATCAAATCAAACTACGATATTTTTAGCCTCCAGAATGGTTACCTCCCTACCTAGGGCACTTCCCCAGAAGCAATTACTTCTTTAATTAGCTTTGACTCATTAATCTTTGCCTCTTCTCTTTTCCTTTTAAGGGGAGAGTGACTTCTCACCCATTTGTTCATCAGAATCCATTATGACAATATGTTTCTCTTGATCTGAGTGTCTTACTTTTTAAAATAATATTTCCCTTATCAAACTACAAGCATTCTATTCCTGGGACATACTCACATCGTAAATAAGGCACTCCCTGTGCTTAAAAAACAAAAAATGGAGTGAGGCCTGTAATCTCATTATATCTGACAGATGCTTGGCTTTTTCTTGGAAACCAAAATTTGTTACTACTGCAATGTGACACTTTATACATACTCTTTATGGGACTTTCCACCCTTTCCCGTATGTGTTCTCTCTCTCTCTCTCTCTCTCTCTCTATATATATATATATATATATAGATAGATATATATAGATATAGATATATATATATAATACACACACACACACACACACACACGTATCTACACAGGATATTTACATATATACCCACAAGTTCACACACACACGTATATATCAGCAGATGATTTGTTACAGGAATTGGTTCACATGATTTCATAGACCAAGAAGTCCTACAATCTGCCATTTGTTCTATTTCTCTGCTATTTGGAGAACTCAGGAAACCAAGCCAGGAGTGGTGAGGTCTGAGGACAAGAGAAGATGATGCCTCAGCTCCTGTAGACGAAGTGAATTTGCCTCTTTCTGTTCTGCCCAGGCTCCTAATGGACTGGATGGTGCCTACTGGCATGGATTAAGGGCAGATTCTCTTTACTCAGTCTCCCTGTCCACATGCTATTCTCTTCCAGAAAGACAACCACAGATACAATGAGAAATAATGTTTTTGCAGCTATCTGGGCACCCTTTAGCCAAGTCAAGTAGACACAAAATTAATAATCACAACACATATGAAATCTCCAACATAAATACTCTGAATTCAGTGGATACAAACCACTAGCAAGTTATTGCAAATAAAAATAAGCTCCAGGGCAGTGTTTATATCAGAGCACCCTGCATGTCACACATTTACCATAAGTCACAGCTTTTAAGACCTTTCCTGTCACCCTTTGCTGCTAATAGAATCAGCCAAGAGCAAACCACTACATGCTCACGTTTCTTATTTCTTCCCTCTGACTTCTCTTTGATTTTCTCAGTCTAAAAAGTGTGGGGTGTGTGTGTGTGTGTGTGTGCACGCGTGGGTGCGCGCATATGTGTCAAAGGAGTAATAACGTTGCTCATCAACAAACCAGAAACCACTATTTAAAGTCAGGTTCTACCTTGTTAGTCAAACTAAAAATAAATTCATCATCAGAAAAAAATTAAAACAATTGTAAGGAAAAAGTTGAAGGCACTTAATTGGGCCTTGAAATGTACAAATCAATACCGTTAACTTCCAGTTAAACACAGCTGATTTAACCCTTTCTCTAAGACACTAAATAGTCTATGATTAATTATAAAAGCCCTAAATCAATGGAGAGGGAACAAATAGAAAAAAATGCTAACAGAAGACCAGAGACACAAATACATCTGTGAAAGACAAGAATTATTACTTATTTTCATACATCAAGCAAATCAAAATACAATAGCTAAACACATAAAGCAACTCATGTGTTGGTTCCATGCCTATAGCACAGTGGTTACAGCACCAGCCACATACACCCAGGGTGGCGGGTTCAAACCCGGCCTGGATCTGCTAAACAACAATGACAACTATAACAAAAAATAGCCAGGAACTGTGGCAGGCACCTATAGTCCCAGTTACTTGGTACTTGTGAGGCTGAGGCGAGAGAATCACCTAAGCCCAAGAGTTTGAGTTTGCTGTGAGCTATGATGCCACAGCACTCTACCAAGGGTGACATAGTGAGACTCTGTCTCAATAACAACAACAAAAAAGCAACTCATGTGTTTATCAACAGATGAATGGACAAAAAATTCATGGGGCTTATATATACTGTGGATTATTGCTCAACCTTCAAAAGGAAGAAACTTCTAGTACATGCTACAACATATATATACCTTGAAGGTATTATAGTAAATATAAATAAGTCAGTTAAAATAGAGCAAATACTGTTTGATTCCACTACATAAGGTATCTAGAGCAGTCAGAATCATAGAGATGGAAAGAATTATGGTGGATTTTCATTGGCTAGCGGGAAAGGACTAGTGTTCAGTGGGTACAGCATTTCAAATGTGGAAGGTGGAAAAAATCTGGAGATAAATAGTGATTGTACAACAATGCAAACATACTAAACTCCATAAACTTAACACTTGAAAATGGTTAAAACGATAAATTTTTGTTGTGTATCTTTTACTATGGTTAAAAAAAATCAGCAGGTATGACCCTCAGTCTTTAGACTCTGAAGTAAAATAAATTTCTTTGTAATTCTAATTTCCAGAATTAGAAATTCTCTCTAGTTGACATATGCTGGCAAAACTCTAACTCAGTCACGTCATGTTACCTGTGTCTTCCCCTTGATTTGTGCCAGAGTCCTGGGAGAAGCTCATGTAGGATCAAGATCTTCAGGTGATGAATACCCATCAGATTCATAGATCACTTGGTCCTTAAGTAGATCCTCAAGTAATCTAGTAATTTTTTCTCTACTGAGAAATGTATTAATCCAGAACTGTTGACATTCCCACTAGGCTATCTCTTTCTTTCCATGTAAAGCCTGACTTAAAAGACAGCATGAAGCTGGGTGGTGCCTGTGGCTCAAAGGAGTAGGGCGCCAGCCCCATATACCGGAGGTGGCAGGTTCAAACTCAGCCCCGGCCAAAAACTGCAAAAAAAAAAGGAAAAAAAAAAAAAGACTGCATGAAGCTGTGTTATGCCCCTGTCTTCCTGTCTTTTTAGATATACCAAGAATTGTTCCCTTGCTGGGCTGTTGCTGGCTAAGGAGGGAGGACCCAGGGCCCCCCAAGGAGGCCCCCAGATTTCTCTCCTCTCAAGTTCCCTAAACTTCTATAGGATTTTCTCTCTGCTTCATATTCAGGAAACCCTCATTATCTCTCCTCCATTTCCCCATCCTTTTCCCAAATTGAAAAACCATCCTTTCTCCAGCCTGAACATTAGTGGGAGAAATTAGTAAAGGGTTGTGGAAAGGTTTTTTATTCCCTTTCTGTTATTCCAAACATTCGTGTAGTCCCTGTTTTCTAAATGCTTGAACATTTGGAAGCCAAAAGTTGCAGCCTCCTGGTAAGGTGTTTTTATGCTTTGTGTTGTGCAATTTCTTTTCCAAGGTAAGTAGTCAGTCACGGAACAAACCATCTTCTGAAAAGGGAAAGAAATGGGAGAGGGAGAGAGAGAGAAATGGCTAACAAAAGAAATAACATCCAAACACAAGAAATATGCTGTTAACAGACATTATTGCATTCATTAATCAAAAATACTTAGCAACCACTTGAAAGTGTTCAAAGGTCCACAGATGTAGAATTTTACACATTTTAAATAAAGACTAGGCAGCTATGTGTGCCTTAGACAGCCAAGACTCATTATTTTCTTGTTCATTCTCTTTCCTTTTATTTCCTTTATGCTGTCTACTTTCTCTGGTGTCTTCTCCCTTGAGGCCATAGTGTGAAAAAATAGTAATTTTTTTTTTCAAAGTAGAAATTCTAAAAAAAGAAAATAACTATGATAAGTTTCATTAGAAAAACAATGCAAATAAATGCTCCCCTGTAATCTTTATGTACATAGAGGGAACACTTATGGGTTGGGTACTAAACCAGAGTTTTATACTATTTAAAACTCCTCACAGTTATTTTAGGTGGAATTAGTAGCCTATTTTACAAATGAAGAAACAATATCTGTGAGGTTAAATTCACTGGGCACTTTTATACCAGGTGTTTTGTTACGGAGTGTCAGCATTAGCAGCCTGTGCAGACTTTTCTCTCCTTAGATCCCATATTCTTGAGGAAATTCTAGGCTTCAATTCACTAACACTCAAGGTTTCCTCAATTTATATAACATTGCATGTCTCTGAAAGCACTTTGAAAGCTCATGATATATTTTATACAGAAAAGAATGACAAAGTCATAAATGACACACATAATGTTTAAAAACAGGCAAGTAATCTGCCGGGCATTGTGGTTGGCACCTGTAGTCCCAGCTACTCCAGAGGCTGAGTCAGAGGCTCGCTTAAGCCCAGGAGTTTGAGATTGTAGTGAGCTACGATGACACCATTGCACTCTACTCAGCGCTATGGAGTGAGGCTCAATCCGAAAGAAATATTCTAGGTAAAGATACAGGCATTAAAATAAAATGTTTATAATAGTTAGCACAGCTCCTGGGTCAAACTCAAGAACATAATAAGGTATAGATGGCATTGTGGGGAATTTTTTAGGGCAGAGGGTGTTGAGAAGTGGTAACCCAGATCATTTCTTTGCTTTTCTTTTGCCTGTCTTTATTTTCTTCATTTTCCTTGGACATCCTAGAAACAGTGCTTCATACCTCATCACTGAATATCACTACAGTCACCAGATGACCGAAGGGAATACTTCTAAGGTGCCCATGGTTATATCCAGCAATGAGTTTTTCCAGGATGAGTTCCAGAACTGAATTGTCTGACCGTGTATTCCCGTAAAACACAGGAGTTTTACGGCATCCACACTCTCAGCCATGATCTAGTCCATCTTCTCAGAATCTCAAAGCAGGAGAGCCAAGGCAAGTGCTAATATTCATATTTCATAATAAATCCTTACCAGTTCTGTAAAATAAATAGCCAGGAAAACTCTCCCGGCATCCTCTGAAACGTCTGCTTTTTGATAATGACAGCAGCGTCTGATCTTCTCACAGCCCTGTTGTCAGTAGAGTGGTTTCCAGATCACTGTTAGAGTCTCTGCCTTCAAGGAGCTGAGTTTCAAGCTTTTTTTCACGGATCTGTGTGTTACTGTGTGTTACTGTGTGTGCACACCACTAGATTTGCAGGAATCAGTTGGCAAACAGAGAAAAAATATTGATTGACAGACAGTCAAGATCAATAACAAACTGGGTAATCTGGCCTCAAACAGACCTCAATCACTATGTCTTGCTTTCACGTCTTTGCCATTCCTTCCTGCACCTTTTCAAGCTGTTTTAGCGTTCTGTTACTCCCTTATGCCATTTTGCTCTAAATTTTAGGGAAACCATTGTGTTACAAGTTCATCACTGATATTTTCTTCCTTTGACAATTCACAGTTTGTTCTCTGAAACTGTCACACATGTTCTTGTTTATTTATTCTGTCCATTTTCTCTCTTTAAAATGAGCTGTGGTCTTTCTTCCATCAGTGTATTGATTATGCTTTTGAAAAGGACTCTTCATTCCATTATCTTTCCTGATCGATTCGGATCATTTTGCATGAGATATTTTTCTCTCTTTCTTACCACAAAAAATGTCTTGTTTTTATTTCACTTTCTTCTATTTGTCATTTGCAGAGCATTTAATTATATCACCAGAGTTTGTTTTGAAAGGTGTTAGTTTGCTTTATGAAAAAAGTCAGCCCACTTGACGATTTCAATTTTTTGTTGGATGTGTGTTTACTCATGCATTGAACATGTATTCGTTGCATGAGACATTATAGACAGTACTGAAGTTAATGACATTAAAATAATTGCACATTTTTACATGCAATATATAGTAAGTTGTCAGTAAGTGCCAAGCAGTAGGCAAAGGGCTTACTACTCTTTTAGAAGTAATAATAAACATTTATCAAGAGTTTCTGTACTGGGAAATTTCTACATGTTTTATATGAAAACATGATTCATTCTCAGAAACACCCTATGGTTTAGAGACTATTATTATTCTTATGTTCAGATGGGAAGATGAAATGAAATGACTTCATCATGGCTAGTAAGTGTTTAAGCCAGGACTCTAAGTGGTTCTAACTATAATTTTATGGAGGTATTGTTATTATTATCATTGTGTGTGTTTTGTTATACTGTCTGGAAATCATGAAATAGATCACAGTCAACCAAAGGAAAATACTCAAATTCCCAATCACCTAAACATTTACCTAGAAACTTACTTGAAAAGTTCACATCCTCTTTGTAAGACCTATTTGTCCAGTTATAAACAACAACAACAAAAAGTCTCAAGCACATTACTTCTCTGTTCCTTTGCTCTCATTGCTGTCTAAAGATCCAATAATTTTTGGACAGGCTGATGTAAGACACGAATAAAAGGGGGGGCTCAGTTACAGTCAGATGTCTTGTATTCCATTTATGTCTTACAATGACATCTTATTTATTCTTTATTAATACATTTATTTATTTATTTAGACAGAGTCTCACTTTATCACACTGGGTAAAGTGCCATGGTGTCATAGCTCACAGCAACCTCAAACTCTTAAGCTCAAGCAATCCTCCTGCCTCAGCCTCCCCAGTAGCTGGGACTACAGGTGCCAGCCACAATGCCCAGCTAGTTTTAGAGATTGGGTTTTGCTTTTGCTCAAGCTGATCTCAAACTCCTGCACTCAATCAATCTACCTACTCTCTTTGGCCTAGGATACCAGGCATGAGCCACCACACTCAGCCTAATAACACTTTCTTTTACTCATCCCCCCTACCCTGTATCTCAGAGACTCTATGAGGTAGAAAGATTACTATCCTGATTATGACATTGTTTCTTTATTAATCTGCCCCTCCACCCTGAACAGCATTATGCACTGATCTGATTTCTATTATTATAGATTTGTTTTGCCTACACTAAAACTTCTCAGGAATAGAATTACACAGCACACTCTTTTGTGTAAGACTTTTCCTGAATCAGCATTGTATTTGTGAAATTTATTCATGTTGCTATGTATTACTGGTCTGTTCTTTTGTCTGGTGAGTAGTATTCTATTATACTGCATTGTACCACAATGGGTTTAAATATTCCTCATCTCTATTAATGTTTCAGTTGTTTCTAGGTTTCTCCCATGATATATAAACGATTTATCATTTTTATAATACAAGTTTTCTGGGGGGATACCAGTTATAATCATCCCTGGGCAAACATCCCTGGGCATTGAAATAGAAACATTACAGGCATACATTTAACTTTGTGAAAAAAAATAAAACTTTTAAACAGTTTTTCAAAAGGTTGTTATATTTTACATTCTCATCAATGAGGGGTGGGAGTTTTAGGTATTTAACATTCCCCCCAACATTTGGCATTATCAAGTTTCTTGTTTTAACCATTCTGTGGGATTGATGTAGTATCTCATGGTGGTTTAACTTTGAATGTCATTGATGACTAATAACAGTGCATGACATTTAATGTAATTTTGGCCATTCCTGAATCTTCTTTTGTGAAGAAGTTATTCAATTATTTTTTCTTAATCTTTTTCTTTGCTGTTGATTTGTAGGAGTTCGTCACATATTCTGTCTGCATACATGTTCTTTGACAGATATATGTATTACAAATATGTTCTCCTAGTTTCGGGCTTGCTTGTTTTATCTCTTAAATAGTCCTTTGGAGAGCAGAAGTTTGGTTTCTTTTATTATTTTGATGAGAAGTTATTTTTTTCTTCCCTTCATGGTTACTGATTTTTCTACTCTTAAGAGATCTTGACTACCCTGTTGCCAAGAAGACATTACCTTCTTTCCTCTAGAAACTTTTCACATCTAGGTCTCAGATCTACCTTAAATTATTTTGTGTGTCTATGTTTGTATGGTGTCAGGTAGAAGTCAAGATTGTTTTTTGTTTTGTTTTTGTTTATTTGTTATTGTATACGTTCATCCAGTTATTCTAGCACCATTTGTGGAAAATTTCCTTTACGCTATTGATCTGCTTTAGTGCTTTTTTTAAAAAATAGACTCTCACTATGTCGCCCTGGGTAGAGTGCTATGGTGTCACAGCTCACAGCAACCTCAAACTCTTGGGCTTAAGTGATTCTCTTGTCTCAGCCTCCCAAGTAATTAGGCACCTGCCACAATGCCTGACTTTTAGTGCTTTTATTAAAAGTCAATTGACTTTGGTCTTCTGGGTATATACCAAGTAAAGGAATTGTAGGATCAAATGGCAGGTCTATTTTTAGATCTCTGAGTATTCTCCAAACGTCTTTCCAAAAGGAATGTATTAGTTTGCATTCCCACCAGCAATGTAGAGGTGTTCCCTTTTCTCCATATCCACGCCAACATCTGTGGTTTGGGGATTTTGTTATGTGGGCTAATATTACTGGAGTTATATGATATCTCAAGGTAGTTTTTATCTGCATTTCTCTGATAATTAAGGATAGTGAGCATTTTTTCATGTGTCTGAAGGCCGTGTGCCTGTCTTCTTTAGAGAAGTTTCTCTTCAAATCCTTTGCCCATCCTGAGATTGGATCACTTGGTGCATCTTAGAAGGGTACAGGTGAAACTTACTAAATGCAGAATACAAATGTTTTCATATAATAAACAAGAAAATCCCATGAAGGTTATGTCGAACAGTTGGATGAAAATATTTTAGATTGCCTATGAAGCCAGCACATTGTACCCCATGATTGCACTAATGTACACATCTATGATTTAATTTTAAAAAATTATGATATATGTATACCATGCAATACTATGCAGCATTAAAAAAAGATGGAGACTTTACCTCTTTTATGTTTACATGAATGGAGCTGGAAAAATGTCTTCTTAGTAAAGTATCTCAGGAATGGAAAAAAATATATCCAATGTATTCAGTACTACTATGAAACCAATTTATAATCACTCACACTTTCATATGAACGATGAATCACAACTATAGCCCAGGATGAAGGAGGAAAGGGGGGAATGAGAAGGGAGAGAGTGGTTTGATAGAGGGAGGGTTAATGGTATGACCACACCTATGGAGCATATTGCAAGGGTACAAGTCAAATCTATCAAGTATAGAACACAAATGTCTTAACACTGTGATTAAGTAAATGAGGTTAAAGCTATGTTAATTAGTAGGATGTAAGCACTCAAATTTGTACAAATAATCATCACATTGAATCCCACAAAGGCATAAATGAATTCATGATCTATGTGTATATGACTTAATTTTTAAAAAAAGAAGAAACTAATAGAATGAGGACTCATTATCATCTTAAATGCCACTCACCACTAGATGAAATACTGTGGTCTTATTTAAGAAGACTGTTTCAACAGCGAAGTAAAGTAAAATTTGATGTCTAAGCCAGTTGGACCCTCCAAATGTATTTCATTGTTTTAAAAAGAAGACAGAAGTCTGCTTTGTATTATTGAGCTGAAACAACTAACACACATGTAACAGGGATCATAGACTGCTCCCTTGATTAACACTGTAAACCAGTAATTCTCCACTAGGAGATATTGACTGAAACAGAACAGGAAATTTTTAAGAATTCCACCTTGCCAGACTGCAACAGATGGTCTTTACTTTGTGAAAATAGCTTTAGCTATATAGTAAATAATTTCTCAGAGCATGCAAAAGACAAGACTTAGAAATTTAAAGTGTATTTATTACCTGGAATATCATGCAGATATGAGCTTAATACTATTAGAAAGACATGAACATTTCTCAGAGCATACTTGCCTTCTGGTAACTCTAGTTTAAACAAGGCTCATGGTATCATAAGTAGTTTTCTGGTAGTATTGCATGACTTATTTTAGTACTGCCATAGCATGCTTAAATTATTTCTATAAATATTTGAGTAGCAAGACATTATAATTATGATTTTTGTTTTGTTGTGGGTCCATATTTTTCAAACATGACTCTCAAAACATAATGAAAATGAATCACATTATAAAATGTAATTAACAGAATTTTAATTTGTAGCTTTCAAAGTTACAAAATGGAGGGGCAGCTGCAATTAGGTTTCATGTTATCTAGAGCCTGGGTTGAGAATATATTCTGGATTTGAAAGTCAAGATTTACGTCAAGTTCTGGGGATAAAAGACGGTTCTTTCATTTTAGTTCACATGAGAAATGTAAGTTAAATAGCTAAACAATTGACTGAAGAACTATTATATCTAGGAAGAAAATACAAACAATTCAGAATTTTATCCATGCTGACTTCAGTGGTGGGCTCAAATTGTTAAAGTATTGATCAATTTAACACTGAGTTTCACTCGTTCATGCCAGTTTCATTCAACTTTCATAATGTTCTGAGAAAAAAGGAATAAGACATAATGATTTTTTTTTTCTTTTGAGAGAGACTGAGAGTCTTACTTTGTTACCCTCAGTAGAATGCCATCACGTAGCTCACAGGACCCTCAAACTCTTGGGATCAAGTGATCCTCTTGCCTCACCCTCATGAATAGCTGAGACTACAGGTGCCCACGGCAATGCCTGGCTATTTTTAAGAGATGGGGTTTTGATCTTATTCGGGCTGGTCTTGAACTAGTGAGCTCCAACATTCCACTTGTCTCGGCCTCCCAGAGTGCTAGGATTACAGGCGTGAGCCCCCATGCCTGGCTGAGAATAACAATTCTTAATAAAATATGTCAATTGTTATAAATGTTCACAGTACCTGTATTTGTAAATACATTCATTACTAAGCAGATTTTTCTCCTGTACCTTAAATTCTGTCTTACATTAAGTTTGCTGTCATGTGATAGAAAGATTTGATAAATTAAAAACCATTTCCCCAAGACAAAGATGGGCCTTCGTTGTTCCAACATCTCTTTTTCACCTCATAACTAACTAGGTTTCATACAATGAGCTGACAAAAGAGGGAAGACCCTCAGGCTTGTGTCACAGGTGCATTGTTGGAATATATATGGGTACCGGGCAAGGAAAAAATAGACTACTACTGCAACTTAGCCCCTCTTAGGGGTGCCCATAGAATGTAATGGTGGACAACATCCTCACAACCAGTGACTTAGGAGGAACCACTTAGTTGTCTGCTGTGTATATTGGGAAAAATAGCTTTCCGTGCAAGATAAGGATATGTGTGGACTAACAACTGTTGCAAAAAGCTTCACTGATTTGAGCAACACCTGTCCCCTGCAAAAAAGATTTAAAAAAAACACACACACACAAATAGGAAAATCAGGTTTAAAGAAGTTTGAGGTGGAGACATTTTAAAAGTATGCAGATCTTTCTTTCTTAATTCAGTGTCTTTTAGAGAAAATCCTCCAGGGTATAGGCACTGAAGAGCCAGATGGAAAGAATGAGTTACCTGGAAATGTCAGGTGACATTTGACATCATTCATCTCAGTGCTTACACAAAGTGCCCATGAAGAAAGTGGAAGAGATGGATGCTGTGCCTGAGGTGCAAAATATGGGCACTCTCTTACCAAGGCTGATGACCAGCCACTGAGCCACTGAAATGCAGACTCAATGGGAGACCAATGCTAAGCCCTTAATGTGACACCAACCTTTGAGAAAACCAATCAGCAATGGGCGGCAAATTGATTATATTAAATTCCTGGTATTCTGGAGGGTGCAAAATTTGTTCATTCTGAGATCTGTTTTTTCTTCCTGAAAGTGGGTTTGACTTCCTTAACTGCAGAGCCTCTGCTTTTGCCACTGTCATTATTCTTGTAGAATATCTGACTTATTATATGGGATCCCTGAATGATTTTTCAGCCCAAAATAAATGAAACATAAGGCACATGACCATAAGAAATACGGGCCCTGCCGCATGCTGTACCACATATAAGCATCATACTTGGTAGGACATAGAAATCTAATATTAAATGCTAACCAGGGTTTCTCAATTGGTCATTGCGAACATTTTGAGATGAATAACTGTTTAGTGAGGGATAACTCCTCTGCACAACAGAATATTTAATATCATCTTTTGCCTCTAATCCACTAGATTTAAGGAGTAGCCCTCCACATTGATTGTCATAACAAATGTAGTGTTTCCAGACAATGCTAAATATTCTCAAGTTGATCAGGAGAACACACCCCTTTGGAAACCAGAGATGAGGTAAGCTATGAGATGGGGCTACAATACACATTTAGGATGATGTCCTACAAAGAATGTTATACACATTTAATCAATGACCAAAACGGGGGCTTCTCCCACAATAGATTAAATAACAATAATATGGGTTTCAGGAGTAGAAGTAAGTTTGACTCCTCTCTCCATAATTTTCAGTGATCCACTTGTCAGAAATTTATTTTTTGCTATCTGTACAAATTTCTGGTCACCTATGATCTTCAAAATGATTTTATGAAGGATGGTTAATAAATAGATGTCACAGATATTCATCACCTCCATATTCCACCAACCATTTCAGACATCTCTTATCTTTGATTACTTGGACATGATCAAGAGTATCTCAGCTGCAGTAATAAAAGCAAGGACAGATGTTGCCAACCTTCTGTGGCTTCATGAACAAAATTGTGTAAGGAAAACTGAGCTCACACAGCTCTGCTGTCAATGAGCCTTAACTGGAGAACACCACTGAACAATGAAATGGGAGTAGGTGAGCTGTGCACTGAAAGTCTACATCTTTATTTATTGATGGTCCAGGAAAGACACAAGGGTGGGCAATATTATGCCTGGAAATCTGTTAGATGTCAAGGTGTACAGAGGGTGCCTCTAAATATAACCCCTAGGAATAAGACAAATCATTGGGACAGGAGGACAAAACTGTCATCAGAATTCCTAGCTGCCATAAGGTGCAAGTAACTGGGTTTATGCCCTTTATAAGATCTTTGACATCATACACATGAGTCAGTGCTCAAGAGAAAATAAGCCTGATCATGGCAGATGTTGCTTCTTCCACATCCATTGACTTGGTAGTCAAGCAAACATACTTCAGCTTCCTCAGAAGGTTGTTTTAGACAACAAAATTGCTTCAGGCTTTCTTTTAGCTCAACTGGGAGAAGTGCCTGTCATCACCAACCTTGTGTGACCTTGTGCTGCACCAAATACCTCAAGCATTAAAGAGATGTGAGTAAAGGAGATCCAGAGGCAAGTCCCCTGGTTGCAAACAGTGAGACTATCTGAAGAAACCTTCTTTGATCCCTTTAGCAACTACTTACTGGGTTACTGGGATCCTAGGATGGGCCACCCATCTAGGATCATTCTGCTTGTGGCAGTGGTCTTCCTGTACCTACTGAAATGCGTTCTGCTTGTGGTCCAGAAATGCTGCACTGAAATTGTGTCAGTCAAGATTTTACATCAATCTGATGAGAAAAATGTTGACCTCCATACCCAGGGAGGCCAGGGAGCACATGAAATGGAATGGACTAACTTTGATAAGGCAGATATCTGAGTCAAGGAATGAACTCCAAGACAGGATCCCAATGGTCCTGGGCCAACCCAGCTTGCCCCTACCCTTTCTCACTTACGGTTCCCCGAATAACTGAAGAATGTGCTAGAGGCTCAGCACCCGTAACTCTGTGGTTAGGGCACGAACCACATACACCAGGCCTGGCAGATTCGAACCCAGCCTGGGCCTACTATACAACAATGACAACAATAACAAAAAAACAGACAGGCATTGTGGTGGGCGCCAGTAGTCTCAGCTACTTGGGAGGCTGAGGCAAGAGAATCATGTAAGCCCAAGAGTTTAAGGTTTTTGTGAGCTGTGACACCACAGCACTCCATCAAGGGTAACATAGTGAATCTCTGTCTCAAAAAGGAAAAAAATGTGATAGAAATGCAACATCCTGAGATAAGGAAGAAATGGCCACAGTAACAAGCTTTCCATGAATCCTACAATTCTGCTGTCATCCTTTTCTGCTTATAACTGGGTAATAGGCAGCCTCATGTGGGTGTTCTGCCTTACTAGACACATGCAAGTAGCACAGGGACCAGTGAATCTACTTCACACATGGTCAGTAGGTTCATTTTCATTTGAACATATGCAAGAATTTCCTATGCTATATATCACAAAATACAATTACTGGGTAAAGGCATTTTCATCTTCAAATTTACTAGATATTGTACACTAGTGTGCAATGCAGTTGAACCAATTCACTTTACATCCTAAGGACATGAATTCCATGTCTTAGTATCCTCACCTATACTTATTCTATTAGACAAAACAGAAAACACTGTAAATGTAATTAGGGAACTTTTCACTTTCACTCATTCATGTACTCAGCATGTATTTGCTGAGACTCTGCTGTGGTACGCATGAAGGATAGATGGTGATCCAAAATGTTATTTACGATGTAGATTGTATGCATGAAGGATAGATGGTGATCCTAAATTTTACTTAGGATTAGCTTGTAAGCTCTTGAGGACATGAAATGTCAAATTACACCTTCAGTACATTGGAAATGTAATTATAAAGGAAAGGAACATAAAGCTCTAACACCATTCAGTAAGGGTGGAGTGGGGAACTCTATCCTAGTCTTCTTAGTGTGGGAGGATTCCTGAGAAAGCATTGCTTGAGTTGAGAATCTATAAAATAGCATCACCTAGATAAAGGGAGAGCAGAGTAAAAATGCATATTTATCAAAAGGAATAGAATATGATTTCTTGTTCATTTTTGAAGAATCAGTACTGGCCACAGAAGAAAAAAGAGATTAGAGCACAAAAAAGATAAATGTGAAACCAGTAATGAGGAAAATATATTTCTTCCAGAAAAACATGATGAAATTCTAGAGTTCTGGTGGATATAGAGGGAAATAAATACTCATGTGACACATTTGGAAAATGCAAGAGGCAGAATACGTTTAAAGATTAGAACAGAGGTTCAGGGTTAGAAAATTTGTCATAGATGCTCCCAAAGCCTTGTCATGCCCCTTCACCCCAATATTTCAGGGCATGTCAGCCTGATGTCCAACTGTCAAACTCTAAGGGCTTTCTCTGACCACAGAAGCCTGCTTTTGTTGACCCTGATGCCCTTCAGTAATGACTATCAGGAACTGCTGTACAAATATCCTGCTCCTCTCAGGTAGAAAGTCTCTAAGGTGACTCTTCTACACTGCCTCCCAGAGTTATTCCAGGTTTACTCAGTTAGCCATTCTGGTAAGTGGCTTCAAAATTCACTATAGACTGCCTTCCCTCCCTATCCCACTTCCCCACTCTCCCACCACCATTGTTTTCCCCACCAAATAAACTACCTGCTGTGATGAATCTCAGATTTTGGATCTGCTCCCAGAATAACTCTGCATTCTGGTAAAAGGGAATTCTATTCCCTTAGAAACACAAGAGGAGAATCCTATTTGGGTATGCTCATTAGATTCATTTTGGAATTGAGTTTGAGGTGCCTCTGAAACATCCCAGCAAAAATATCATCCAGCAGTCAGGTTCTTATTTGAAACTCTGTGGCCGTAATTTGTAATCATTGGAGAATAAGTGGAGAACTCTGAAGAATAAAATGACCTAGGAGATAATATAGCATTAAAAGGCATAGAGGCCTGGAACTGAGCCATGAAGAGCATAAATGTCTGATGGCCGAATAAAGGAAAATGAACCCACAATTAGATAGAGGGATTGTAACCAGAAAGGTAGGGATTTTCTGAGAAATCGGGCAAGAAATCTGAATAGAGTTATCACTGAAACCAAAGGAAAAGAATGTTACAAAGACTGAACAGCAATGCTAGATTCTGCTGAGAAGAAAGAGATATACATTGGGACCAAAAAAACTCCATAAGACTTAGGGACATGAATGTCATTGGTGATTTATGCAACGGCCATTGCAGTGACATGGTAGAAGAAGCCATATTTAAATATATTAGAGATGAACATGTGCAAGAGATGAGGACTACTTGCTCTTTCTTAAACATGCTCCTGTTTCATGGCACCTACACATGCTTTCTCCTCTGCCTAGAACCCCTTTGCCCCAGATATGTTTATTTCTTAGCCTCACATTTCCTGTAAGTCTTTTCTGAAATACCACCTTCTCAGTGAGGCTTCCTCTGACCATGCCATTGAAAATCACAGCTCAGAAGAATGATGAGATAATGACCAAAGGGTGCTAAGTTTCAGTTAGGATGAGTAAATTTTGAAGATCTATTGTGCAACATGGGGATTATAGTTTAAAACAATGTGGTGCACAGTTTTTCCTTTATGTCTGCGGGAATTGGTGCCAGAATCTCCCTATGGATACCAAACTCTGGGGATTCTCATTTCTTATATAAAGGAACATGGTATTTGCAGATAACCTAAGTACATCCTCTCTTGTACTTTCAATCATCTCTACACAACTCATAATACTGAACACAATGGAAATGCTAATCAAAAGTCAATATACTGTGTGGTCTCTGCACTTTTAACAATTCAGTTCTATAACATGTACATTTTAGGTACAATGTTTTAATGAGAAAAATAAACCAGATCATTTTATTCTTTGCACAAATACTTCCACTGACTCTCACAGTGGAAGCCAAAGTCTTACCATGCCCTAACAGACTAAATGATCTTCCCTCCTCAAGGAGCTCCTGCCATCATATCCTACTACTTTTCCTGTCACTTACACAGCTACAGTTATGCTAGCCTACTTGCTGTTTCTCCAACATGTTATGCTTTCTTCTGCCTCTGGTTCCTGAGACTCTTTATTTTGCCTGTAATGTAGTACCCACAGATAGCCATAAAGTTTGTTCTCTCGCTTTAAGACATTACTTCATTGTCACATACTCTGTGAGGTTTTCCTATGACTGTACTTCAAATCATTATCCCCCTACTCTAACATAATTTCTGTACACTATGCTTAATTTTTCTCCATATTATTTTTCAATGTACTATGTAATTATCTTATTTATGTTATTTATTTCATCTTCCAGTACACTGAAGGCAAGATTTTGGAATTGTTTTCTACAATATCCTCAGGATCTGAAATAGTGTTTAGCACAGAGCAGGCATTTAATTAATATTTGGTGAATGGCTAAATGCCAATTAAATTTCTTTTTTTCTTTTTTTCTTTTTTTTTTTTTGAGACAGAGTTTCACTATGTCACCCTTGGTAGAGTGCCATGGCATAACAGCTCATAGCAACCTCCAACTTTGGGCTTAAGCAATTATCTTGCCTCAGTGTCCCAAGTAGCTGGAACTATAGGCACCTGTCACAACACCCGGCTATTTTTTGTTGCAGTTGTCATTGTCGTGTAGCTGGCCTGGGCTGGGTTCAAACCACCACACGTGGTATATGCGGCTGGCGCCATAACCACTGTGTTATGGGTACAGAGCCAGCCAATTAAATTTCTTAAAATGAAAATACTTTGTGCTTTACATGAAATTCAATTCAAATATTTCTAACAACTCTTAAGTCATGGATACTTGATGACCAAAGAATTGTTTATTTTTCTTGAAAACAGATATAGGGAGCTTTAAGGTAAAGCTTCCTATTATAGCTATTATGACAATTCCTTTTGTTACTGAATTATTCCCCCAAGAACTTTAATAATAATGGGCACAAGGGAAGAAAGAAATGATAGAATCTACTTCATGTGTTGACTATTCCTTGTGGAATAGTGCTAACCAGTCTTTGACTGTAAATGAAAATTCCAATCTGATATCCTCTTTTGGACAAACATTAAATATTATCAAATCATCAAGAGAGAGCTCCAAATCCCAAAAGACTGTGATGCAAGTAAATATATAATCCATTCTGAGCTTGAATTTGACTATAAATATGTGCTTTCAATGGGAAAAAAATATTTCGGGGTTCATTCTTTGCAAACCATAAGAGATTACAAACAGGACTCTATACTTTTTTGGAAGTCTCTCACATGCCTTTTGATCTACGGAATAATATTTTACCTCCTATCTCTGACCTCAGCCTTCGTCCAAAGAGCGAGTGAGAAGTATGTAACATGTGAGCCACATGTGCTAAATTGTTTTGCAAAAATAATTTAATAGAAAATGTTTTCTTTTCTTCGAGAAAACTAAAACCATACTTCAGAATGAAATGTTGGCTAAGAATATAGCTGAAAAATATAAATTTGCTT